>PVIY010021921.1:0-41692 GCA_004026745.1 Myrmecophaga tridactyla
GAAATGCTAGTGATCAATGAAAGCGAGGGGTAAGGGGTATGGTAGGTATAATCTTTTTTTTTCTTTCCTGTGTTTGTTTTATTTCTTTTTCTATTGTCTTTTTATTTCTTTTTCTGAATTAATGCAAATGTTCTAAGAAATGATGAATATGCAACTAAGTGATGATATTGTGAATTACTGATTATATATGTTGATGTTTTATTTGGTTTGTTAATTTTTTTAATTAATAAATAAATTTTAAAAAAACAAAAACAAAAAAATAAGGAATAGGGGGAACAAACATTAAAATAAATTTAGTTTGAAATGCTAGTGATAAATGAAAGTAAGGGGTAAGGGGTATGGTATGTATAATCTTTTTTTTCCTGTTACTGTTTTCTTTTTCTGTTGTCTTTTTCTTTTTCTGAATTGATGCAAATGTTCTAAGAAATGATGAATATGCAACTATGTGATGATATTGAGAATTACTGAATATATATGTAGAACGGAATTATATGTTAATGTTCTTGTTTGTTCTTAATTTTTTTAATTAATAAATAAATTTTTTTAAAAAGTAGGCAAAGCATATGACTAGTTAACAAAAAAAAGAAAGAAAATAAACATTTATAAACCCAGAACAAGCATGAAAAGAACCCAGAAGTCTTTTTAGACAGAGAGGAGGCAGGATAGACAAAAAAAAAAAGTGGGGGCTTTTGGAATCAGCTAGTTCTGAAATCAGGAAAAGGGCTATGCTGCAAGAAAAGTCACATAGAGCAGGACAGCAATTCCAACTCTTGACTGGCGAACTCCGGGAGCTGGAGACCTGCTCTGAAAGGATTTTTCTTCCGTCCTTTCCTTTTTTTTCTTTTTTTTTTTTATTTATTTTTTATTTTTTTAACAATCCAATAAAGAAAACGACAGGTATTTCAATCCTCAGCACTGTCCCAGGCAAGGGCAAAGTTAAGGTATGTCTGAGAGACAAAGTAATTAGTTAGATGAAGGAGATAATTCCCTAAAGGGCATAACTTCAAGAAAAGGGTGAGAGAATAGCAGGGCCCAGTCAAAGTGGCAGCTCCCATTCAGAGAAATCAGACCCCAGAGAATGGAAAACAGAAACAGCATAAGCTTGTCTTCAGTCTCAGCCTCTGTCTCAACCAGGCCTCTGGCAGGGACAGGGTCTCCTGAAAATTAAAGGCACCTCATTTTATGCCGGAAGGGAGAAGTAGGCTGACAAGCACCACCTGCTGGGCAGAAGAGGAAAACTGCAGACTCGAGAGGCTTCACAGGAAAGCCAGAAACCTGCTAGGTCTCATCCTCAAGGAAACTCAATACTGATTACACCCCTTTCCTGAGACCTGGGCCTGTCTTGTCCGGAAAAATGTGAATGGGGTCAATCATATTTGGAGAGAACATCCTCAAAAAAAATTTTTCCATAAAGGCAGGGCAAGAACCAGAAAAACAAGAGCTGAAAATTTCTGATCAGCTGAACAGAAGCTATGCTAGAGGTCTAGAAGAAGTTGAACTGAACATCAAAGAACAGATAAAAAACAAAGCCAACCAACAAGAAAACTCAAGGTAAAAGAAAAAAACAACCTCTAGAATAAACTAATAAGGAATTCAGATGCCTATATACCAGCTAAAAATCAAGAGTCATACTAGGAAGGATGAAGGTATGACCCAGTCAAAGGAACCAACTAATACTCCAAACAAGATACAGGAGTTGAAACAACTAATTAAAGACATTCAAACAAATCTCCTAAATCAAATCAATAAGTTGAAGAAAAGTATGGCAAAAGAGATGAAGGATATAAAAAAGACACTGGGCAACCATAAAGAAGAACTCTAAGGCATAAACAAGCAAATAGCAGAACTTATGAGACTGAAAGGCACAACAGAAGAGATGAAAAACATAACAGAGACCTAACAACAGCAAATTTGAAGAGGCAGGAAAAAAGATTAGGGAACTAGAGGACAGGATATCTGATATCCTACACACAAAGAACAGAAAGGGAAAAGAATGGAAAAAATATGAACAAAATTGAAGGAAATGAACATCACAAAGTATATAGATATACATGTTATGGGTGTTCCAGAAGGAAAAGAGAAGGGAAATGGAACAGAGAGAATAATGGAGGAAATAATCACTGAAAACTTCCCAACTCTTATGAGACATAAAATTACAGATCCAAGAAGTGCAGCATACCCCCAACAGAACAGATCTGAATAGGCCTACCAGGACACTTAATCAGATTTTCAAATGTCAAAGACAAAGAGAATTCTGAAAGCAGCAAGAAAAAGGTGATCCATCACATACAAGGAAAGTTCAATAAAACCATATGGGGATTTGTCAGCAGAAACCATGGTGGTGAGAGGGCAGTGGTATGACATATTTAAGATACTGAAAGAGAAAACTGCCAACCAAGAATTTTATATCTGGCAAAACTATCCTTCAAAACTGAGGAGGGTTTAAAATATTTCCAGAAAACAAATACTAAGAGAGTTTGTGAACAAACCTGCTCTACAAGAATTACTAATTGAAGAAATATAGGCAGATAGGAAAGATAAGAGAGAGAGGTCTGGAGAAGAGTGTAGAAATGAAGATTATTAGTAAGGGTGAAAATAGAGGGAAAAAATAAGATATGACATATAAAATCCAAAAGATAAAGTGGTAGAAGAAAGTACCACCTTTACAGTAATAAAATTAAGTGTTAATGGTCTAAATTCCCCAATCAAAAGACACAGACTGGCAAAAATGGATTTAAAAACAGGATTCATCTAGATGTTCACTTTAGACTCAAGGACAAAAAAAGTTTGAAAGTGAAAGAGGAAGGCTAGAAGCATGTATGATACCAGAAGGAAAAACAGAATAAAAAATGGGACTGTATAACTTAACAAAACATAGAAAGGACAATGATGTTGATTAAATGTACCAATATAAGAAAGTTTTTACATGAAGGAGAACAAATGAATGTCAACACTGAAGGGTCTTAAAAATGGGATGATATATGGGAAAAATCCAATCAATACAACCTAGGGTCTATAGTTAACATTAACATTGTAATATGTTTCTATTAATTGTAATAAAGGTAGTACACCAAAGCTAAACATCAAGAAGAGGGGATATAAGGGGGATATGAGATTTTTACTGCTGTTCTTATTGTTTCTCTTTTTTTTATTCATTTTTTCCCACTTCATTTTTTTGTGTGTGTGGAAGCAATGGAAATTGCTCACAAGATTGTGGTAGTGAATGCATAACTATGTGATTATATCAGGAGTCACTAACTGTGTACTTAAGATAGATTAAATGGTATATAAATGAAATTGGTTAAAAATAACAGAATGATACACATATTGGAGAAAATGTGGACAGAAAGATGTACCTATTCACTGTTGGGAGGAAAGCAGAATGGTTCCTCTGGAGGGCAGGTAATAGTCCCACACGAGGCTAAGAATAGGGTTGCCATATAATCCTGCAACCCCATTATTAGGTATATACTTGAAAAAACTGAAAGCAGGAAAAGGGATATTTGCACACTGGTCTTTACAGTGGCAGAATTTACAATTTGCAATAGATGGAGGTGGTCTAAGGGTTCATCAACTGATGAATGGAAGGACAAACTGGTATACACATAAAACAGAATACTGAGCAGCTGCAAGAAGGAATGAAGTTGTGAGGCTTGCAACTAGGTGAATGAACACTATTAAGACACTATGTTGAGTGAAGTAAACCAGAAACAAAAGGACAAATTTTGTTAGGCCTCACTAATACAGACTAACCAGAATGTGCAAACTCTGAGAACAAAAGTGAAGAGCATAGGTTATAAGGGGATAGAACATGGGCACAGATTGGACAATCAATGCTTTAAGGAGTATAGAATATTCAGTTAGGCTTACTGTAAAAGTTCCTAGATTGTAAGCTCCTATAAAGTCTTAGGTATTCTTGACTTTTAACTGTTACTTCTAAATTATGAGAAGCTGAGCTCTTTGTGTATAAACTGGTTGCTTCCTGGAACTTTGGGTCTCTGTGTGACACCTGAGAAAAAGAGTTAGAGTTCTGCAGCCCTGAAAGATGGTATTATCCCTTACGGCAACTGTTAAAAGAAGCTGAAAAAGAGGTCAGAATTTAATTAGAGATATGAATGAAGTTGATCTGTTAGGACTAAGATAAATCACAATAAAGAGTAAAGGGTGTTATTGACAGTATTTTAAAACTTCAACTTCTGTGTGAGATCAAAGGAACAGATGTTTATTTTAAGCAAAATTTATATTTTCTGTAGCACACTATTTAATTTAACCGGTATAGTCAGTTCATTCAAACGACATAATTACATGGAACTCTGAATAGAGAATGAGATCTTGTTATTTTATGCAGGTTGATGTTATCCCAGAGTAATGGGGACAGGAAATAAAAGTAACTGCAAAGTCCCCTTAAGGGATTGGGGACAAATGTGGAAATATTAAACTTCCCCACCCAGGGAATTCATGATATTCTCACAAGCATTAGGTAGTCCCTCAATCTTGGGGCCTGCCCTTATGAAACTTATTCGTGCAAAGGAAAAGCTAAGCCTACTTATAATTATGCCTAGCAGTCACCCCCAGAGAACCTCTTTTGTTGCTCAGATGTGGCCTCTTTCTCTAAGCCAGCCCTGCAAATAAACTCACTACCCTCCCCATAACATTGGACATGATTCCCAGAAGTATAAGTCTCCCTGGTAACGTGGGACATGACTCCCAAGGATGAGTTTGGCCCTGGCCCTGGCCCTGGCCCTGGCCCTGTGGGATTGAGAAAGTCTTCTTGACCAAAAGGGGAGAGAAATGAAACAAATCAGTGTTTCAGTGGCTAAGAGATCTAGAGTTGAGAGATCATTCTGGAGGTTATTCTTATGTATTATATAGATATTCCTTTTAAGTTTCTAGTATATTAGAATAGCTAGAAGGAAATACCTGAAACTGTTCAGTTGTAATCCCGTAGCCTTGATTCCTGAAGACGACTGCATAGCTATACAGCTTTCAGGTGTGAATGTGTGACTGTGAAAACCTTGTGGCTGACGTTTCCTTTATCCAGTGTATGGACAGATGAGTAAGAAAATAAAGATAATACATAAATAATGGGGGGAGGAGAGGGATAAGGGGTATGGGATGTTTTTGGTGTTCTTTTTTATTTTTATTACTTTTTTTTGGAGTAATTGCTCTAAAACTGTTTGCAGTGATGAATCCGCAACTATATACGACTCTACACACTCATGAATTTTTTTTCATACATATATAGAAGATTCTTAGATTTTTTCCTTGCCTCTCCAGCCAATCATGGAATTCATAGAAAGCCTTTATTAACACCGCTAATAAAGAATACTGTCTTCTGTCCAAAATAAAAAACAGCGTTTAGTGAGTGTCTGTATTACGGTATAACTACCAGTTTCCAATTTAAATAAAACATATAAATATGAAGCAATTAGAGAACCAAACGGAATACTACCAGTGTAAAATTGCCTTGCATACTCTGTTTAGCTGCAGTCACAGAAGTTAAGACCTACAGATCACCAAACATTAAGCCAATCTTAATGATATCAGAAATAGCAAGTAAGTATTAGAAATCATTTACCACCCAAGGTACAAAAAGTGAAGCCTAGATAATTATATATGTACACACAGCCTTAAACATTCTATAGTCCTTGCTATGTGTGCTGGTTTGAAATTGTTATGTAGCCCAGAAAAGCCTTGTTCTAATCCTGATTCAATATGTAGGATGGGACCTTTAGATTAGGTTACTTCCATGGAGATGTGGTGTGTCCAATTGTGGATGTGGCCTTTCGATTAGATGGAGATGTGAATCTGCCCCTTCACAGAAGGTCTTGATAAGTTTTCTGGGGTCCTTTAAAGGGGAAAACTTTTTGGAGAAATCTCATATGCAGACACAGACATTTAGAAATACAGAAGCCCCAGGAAATGCCAGGAGCTGAGAGAGCTGACAGGAGCTAGGCAGGAACAAGGAGCAACACTGTCACAGACATGTGGAGACGCTTGGAGTGCCAACAGAGAGAGTAGGTACCTAGACACGGATGTTCAGAAATGCAGAACCCAACAGACAACACCATGTGCCTTCCCATGAGATGTTAAGCAAGCCACAGTTTTGCCCCAGAGAAGCTACGTGAAGGTCCACAGACCTTTAGAGGAAGCTGCTGGAAACAATGTACCAGGAAGAAAGTTCAGCAGATGCTAACACATGCCTTCCCAAGTTACAGATATCAGTCTTTCTTTGGAGTCAATGCATCTTTCTCTAGATACCTTAACTTGGACATTTCAAAGGCCTCAAAACTGTAAACTTGTAACTTAATAAATCTCCTTTATAAAAACTGTGCCATTTTTGGTATACTGCATTCTACCAGTATTAGCAAACTAAGACACCATATCTATCCAGTCAACACAAATGGATCTGTCCTTCAGTCACCTGGGTCCAAAGCCTTGACCTGAATCAGAGCCCATTTGACCGGAGCTCCAAAACTCAGTCCAGATTTTGCCAACTCCTTACCAATATAAACTACTACCTACTGTGCTTTATAATCCACAGCTTCAGATGGAGTTAATAATAAAAGTGATTTACTAGACTCATGATCTCAAACCACATACTTTTATTTACTACTGCCACTGAATCCTATTATTTCCTAAAACCTCTTCCTTTAGTGTCCCACTGATTTGGTGGCAGGTGTTTTTTTTGTTATTGTTGTCTTTTTTATTAGCACATTAATGATCATTCAAGTCTGTCATTACCCTTTGGTTCTTATTTTGGATTTCCAGCTATCCTCATCAGGGCCATCCCTTTAGTTAAATCAGTGTGCCTAGGTTTGATCCCACTCAACCTAGGACTCCTCTTCTTCTGACCCAGCCACACGTAAGTGTAACAGGTACATACAGATAAAACCAGTAAGTGCTTCCTATTTTTCTAATCATTACAAGTATAATCACTATCCTATCTATATTTCACTTTTAAAACTCTAAAATGATCTTTAAAACCTTCAATTATCAAGAGTGGATTATTTATTTCTCTCTTCCCTCTGCAGTATGTTTGGCATATCTTTGTCACTTTATACTTTAACCCTGGCAGCATATTTTCTTTCAGTCTCCTAGATCACCCAGAGGCATGCAATATTTACAAATATAATAGTACTTAGCAATGGAGTAATTTCCTTAGACGATAACATAGCACCAGCAACAAAATCTACCAAATTAACGCACTTAGCTTTTGAAGTTGCAAAAAAAGCAACACATTTTGAACAAATATAACTATTGAATTTTTTTCCAGTTCTTATTGTTAAATAAAACTAAAATAAAATACAATCCATAAACAAAACTACTGATTGTTAAATCTGTATATCTTATCTCTTTCGTCAATTTTAAAAAAGATGAAACTCCTGTTTCATTAAAAACTAATGTTCTCAAAATACAGCTGAGTTCTTTGTATTCTCTGGAATTTAATATTCAATTATCAGTTTAAAAAATAAATGGCAAGATACCCAGAAAATGAGGACTTTGTATCCTGCAGATGTTCTTTCTTCAGAGAATCATCTCTTAAGCTTTCATCCTGGGACTTTCCTCTCACGTGTTCTGGAATGTTTTGGCAGTCCTTACCACTACTGGTTTCTAATGGCTTTTGATTTGAATGTCTCTTGTCTCCCTCTGTCTTGTCAGAATGACTCCATGATGATAAAGTTCCTTTACTGTTCTCACTCGATTTTCGAAAACCACAACCCAAAGAACCCTGAGACACTGATGCTGAAGATGAACTTGGTTCAAAATCTCTGCCCTTGCTGAGAAATGACATTTCTTCATCATCAGAGGGTCTTAAGAATTGAGATCTCAAATTTCTAAGGGAAGAAAACTCTTGGTTTTGCCTTAGATTGGATTCATTTCTTGTTTCTAAAGACCCTGATCTATTTCCTTTTTCATAACCAATAAACTTATCTTTATTGATATTGTTTGTAATATCTGTTGCACTATATCTATCCTTTGAACATTTATTATAACTTAGAAAATCTGATTTTCTATTATCTTGACTATTCTGTGCTTTATCTGAATATGTTGATTTTCTCCATCGTTCTTGTCTATAATCTTCTTTTTTGGATGCCGTCTTTTCAGCTTCTTCTAATTTCGACTGAAATATTTCCATTGACTATAAAGGAGAAAAATTGAACAAAACATCTAAAATTAAAAAAGGCTCCAGTGACTTGTCCCTCCCCCGCCCCATATACCATATTGCCATGACCCATTGTCATGTGACACATGGAAGAAAAAACTCACACACACAAAAAAACATAATTATCCTACCATAATACTAATACTTAAAAAAAAAAGAGTAAACAACAAAAAATTACCAAATAATGAAAAAAGATCTGGGAGCTCAAAAAGAGAGCCACTTAGACTAAATTCCCTGCACTAAAACAAAGAGTAATATAAAAAAAAAAAACAGACAAGATGGAATTTTTTAAAAAATAGTAACTCCTACTGTCAGTGTAGAGGAGGTTACTTACTGAATTGTTAAAACAATTATAGACTCTCATGGAAAAAGAAGTAGTTCAAAACCCAGAAAAGCTTGTAAATGAAAACTGTCAAAAAAATTACCCAGATACATTGAATAGATTAATTTAAAGTGGGAAAGCCTAATTAGTTAGTTCTAAGGAAAGAAAGCACTGCCTACTGAGCAGCTTTATTCTTTCTTAGTGATACATAAAATAACAGTACATCTGTAATTAGTAATTTCTTAGATACAATAAAATATGGCAATAAAAACAGCAGTTACCACAATGTATATAAGACTTACTATACTACACATTTTACATCACTTTAGTGGGTTCCTGAGACACAGTACCTGCGTTCTAATCTATTTATTAACCATGTAATCTTAGTTATTTAACCTATGTATACTCGTTTAAAAAAATAAGAATAGTAGTATTTTTTTGAGAACTAAATGAGTTAATTACATATAAAACAATTTAACAGTGCCTAGGCATATGAAAAGCACTCAAATTATTATAAATGCTTACAACATTCCTATGAAGTGGATACTAATAATCCTGTTTTTAAAATCAACAACAACAACAACAAAATCAAGGTAAGGTCATGCACCAGATAATAACAAAGGCAATATTAAAATTCAGAACTACATGACCACAAAACCAATGTTTTTTAAGTCCTATTTAAAAATATCTCTCTGGGTTGACAGAAAGTGGGTAGAGATTGGGCATTTGGTGCTGAAGGAATACAGATTATGCAACAGGACTGATTGTGAAAATTCAGAAATGGATAGCATGATACTACTGGATAGTAGCACAATAATATAAGTACATTGAATGAAGCTGAATGTGAGTATGGTTGAGGGAAAAGAGATGAGGGCATACAGGAAACCCAAAGGAAAGACAGAGGATAAAGACTAAGACAGCATCACTTAGGAATTCCTAGAGTGAACAATGACAGTGATTGAATGTACACATATAAAAACATTTTTGTATTAGGGAGAATAAATAATGTCAGCACTGCAAGGTGTTGAAAATGGGATGGTATACAGGAAAAAGTACACTCAATGTAAGCTAGGATCTGTAGTCCACAATAACATTGTAATATACTTCCACTGAATGTAACAAAGGCATTATGCCAAAACTAAAGATCAACAGCTGGGAGGTGGGGGAGGGGTAAGGATTCTTTGTGGAAGAAAAGGAAATGTCTTCATATAGATTATGGTGGCAAAGGCATGTCTACTTACTTAGTCTGCATTGTATAGCCTATGAATAAAATTGGCTAAAAATAAACAGAGAGAAACAAGTGCTAGAGAAAATGTGGAGAAAGAGATGTATCTATTGTTAGTAGAGAAGCTGAGAGGTGCAGCCCCTCCGGGAGGGTGGTGCGGTAGTTCCACAAGAAGCTAACGGTGGGGTTGCAATTGATCAAGCAACCCTACTGCTAGGTATACAGCTAAAGGAACTGAGAGCGGAGACACAAATGGAAATTTGCACACTGGTGTTTATGGTGGCAGTGTCTGTTATTTACAACAGATAGATGGAGGTGGTCTAAAGGTACAACTGAGGAATGGAAGGGGGAACTATGGCATTTACATACAATGGACTACTGAGTGGTTACAAGAAGGAATGAAGTTGTGAAGCATGCAACTAGGTGAATGAAACTTAAGGGCAGTAATTCAGTGAAATGTCAGGAACAAAAAGACAAATATTATTATGCCTCATTCATATGAACTAACTATAATATACAAATGTCAGGTATTTGTGTGACACCTGAGACTCATAGTAAGGTAAATCAAAATACTGGGTAAAGGATAATATGGCCTGTCTCTTCAAACTTCAATTTCTGTGTGAGACCAAAGGGAGAGATGTTTATTTGCTGCAAAATTCATGTTTTGCATAGCACATTATCTAATTTAACTTCTATAGTCAGTTTACTTGAATATCATAATTACATGGAATCTTGAATAGGGTGTGAAATCTTGTTGGTTTGTACAGGTTAGTGTGATGTCCTGATATATCCCAGAGTAATTTGGACAGAGAATAAAAAATAATTTGCAAAGTCCCCTTGGGGGAATGGGGAGAAAGGAGGAAATGTTTGACTTCCACATCTGGGGAGTTCCTGATATTCTCATAAACAGTGGGGACAACCAATTCAATAGGCTGAGCTCTGAATCTTGGGGTTCACCCCTATGAAGCTTATTCCTGCAAAGGAGAAGATAAGCCTACTGATAATTATGCCTAAGTCACCCCCAGAGAATCTCTTTTGTTGTTTAAATGTGACCTCTATATCTAAGCCAACTTGGCAGGTGAACTCATCGTCCTCCCCCTCACAAGGGACATGACTCCCAGGGGTGTACATCTCCCTGGCAATGTGGGACCTGACTATTGGGGAATGAGCCAGGACCCAGGACATGAGAATGAGATACACTTCTTGACCAAATGGGGGTAGAGAGACATGAGAAAAAATAAAGTCTCAGTGGCTGAGAGATTCCAAACAGTCGACAGGTTATCCTGGAGGTTATTCTTATGTATTATATAGACATCCCTTTTTAGTTTAGGGTGTATTGGAATGGGCTAGAGGGAAGTACCTGAAACTGTTGAACCATGTGCCAGTAACCTTAATTCTTGAAGAGGACTGTATAACTATATAGCTTTTATAATTTGACTATGTAATTATGAAAACCTTGTATCTGATACTCCTTTTATCCAGGAAATGGAGAGATGAGTCAAAAAAATAATAATAAGGATAAAAAAATAAATAAATAATAGGGGAAGATAAAGGATAAAAATTATATTTAAATACAAGTGGTCAATGAGAGGGAAGGTTAAGGGGCATGGGATGTATGAGTTTTTTTTTTCTTTTGATTTCTTTTTCTGGAGTGATGCAAATGTTCTAAAAATGACCATGGTGAAGAATATATAACTATGTAATGATGTATGAACCACCGATTGTATAATATGGTTGGACTGTTTGTGTATATACAGATTTCTCAATAAAAATATTTTTTTAAATGTCTCCCTGTGATTTTCATCTGTTTAAAGCATTAAGAAATTGTATAAACCTTCACAATTCAAATAATAAACTTAGCATAGCCCCTATTATCAAAACTTAATAAAAATAACATAAAAAGAAAACAATGGACCAATCTCCTTTATATCGAAAGATACAAATTAAAAATAAAATATCAACAAATTTAATTCAGTAGTATATTAAAAGAAATGCCACGAATAAAAAAGAAAATCATTCAAAGAATGGAAGAATGACCCAACATTAATAGGTATTCACTAGTAATTTGCCATCTGCATGAATTACTGAAACTACAATTAAAACAGTCTGGGGCAGGCCACAGTGGCTCAGCAGGCAGAGTTCTGGCCTGCCATGCCAGGGACACGGGTTCGATTCCCGGTACCTGCCCATGTGAAAAAAAAAAAAAAAAAAAACCAGTCTGATACAAGTTCAGGAAAAGGCAGAAAAATCAATGGAACAACAGATTGGAGAGTAAAGGAACATAACCCATTTTTATAATGGAATTTAATATAATAAATGTTATTTCAAATTCATGAGAAAATAATAATTTGATTCAATATATTGTAAATGACTAGCTAAAATTTGAGGAATGTTAGCACTCTACTTTACAGCATACAAAAATACATATTCCAGGAGGATTAAAGATAAATATAAAATACAAAATGAGTAAGTACTGAGAGTAAATATAGGTACACATTTTTAAGACCTTGGGATGGAGAAGCCCTGTCAATGAATTTCCCCAAAAGCAGTTAAGTCATGAAGGAATAATTTGATGGATTTTTCTAGGTAAAAATATTTCAAGTTTATTCACAGCAAATATAAACAAATTAAAAACCAAACATGAAACTTAGGGGGAAAAACAGATTTGGTAAAAAGTGTTATACCAATCAATATCCCAAAAGAAAAATAATATAAGCCAACTCATGAAAAAATACAAATAGCCACAAAACATGTTTAAGAATTTTCAATTCACTAGCAATAAATATATAAAAATAAAAGCAAAAAAACACATTTTTTACCTATCATAACAGCACAGACAATAAAAAAATGATAATTTTACTGTTAAAAATCATATGATGAAAGACATTTTAATAACAGCATAATTTTTGTCTACAATTGTTCTGTAGAGAAATTTGGCAATACATATATTTTATTTTAAATGTCCATATCCTATAAGCCAGCAATTTCAATTTGAGCAATTCATATCTAGAAAATAATCAGATAAGTATGCAAAACGTATTGTACAAAAATGTTCTGCATAGTATTATTTAACAAAGGTTGAAAAACACACATAAATGTCCATTCATTGACAAATAAATCACGGTACAACCATATAAATATATAAGAAAATATTAGGTTGTTAAAAAAATATATATATGTATATATACCTATTGGCATTACATATGCCTATCATAATAAATAATGAGTTCACATTTATAAAACTGCATATTTTCAATGTATATATTAAATAGAAAAAACATCTACAATATGTATGAAGACGTTAACAGATTCTCTTAGGACTAAAGATGATCTACTTTTCCTTTTCTTTTCTTCTTTTTGTGGCTTGCCTATATTTAAAAAATCTTACTAATTCTAAACTTGAACAAAGAGGAAATAAGGGGGGAAAGGTATCACTGTAAACTGAAAAACAAAGATAATTCACATATGGTAAATACGGGAGCTAGTTCTAAAATAGCATGAGCAGCATTGGTTCCACTGTTTTAAAAGCATACATGCCCTCATGGGAAAATAACTATGGAATATACCAAAATTTTAACAGTAGTTATCTATAGAAGTATATTTTGAAGTCTTTCCTGAATAACTTGAATTTTATCACAATAAGAAAATACTATTATAGCATTAAACACATACTTCAGCTTTACATACTTAACTGTATATTCATTACATCAATAAAAATATGCTATTTAAGTTACATAATAATGAAAAGCAGAAAATAACTTCAACAGAATATGTTTGAAATTGAATATCAATGCAACTCAAGTAGTTAAAGGCATTAATTTTTCCTATAACTCTAAAATGATAAAAATCCCCTTAATGGAGAGACTTACCCCATATCTTTCGGCTACAATGTCCTCAAAATTTCTATTTTGTTTATCAGCTTGTTCCTTCATTCTTTGATATGACTTCCTTAACCAGCTTAATCCACCATCTGCTACTACTGAAACTAAATTCCAATATAAATACCAGTTATACTTTCCTTTGGATATCATAAAATTAATATTTATTGCCTCTACAATGACTTCTAAACTAGAAAATAAAGTATTTTTCCTTGAATATATATAAAAATCATAAGGCATTTAAAATTCATTCAACATATATCTGAGTGACTATATATACAAGGTACAGAGTTCTGTCACTATAGGGAAGGGAAAGATAAAACTATCCTCAAAAACTTTTCCAATGTAAGAGAATGAGGTTAAAAAGGTAAACACAATTACAATAAAGATAATATATGATAAGCATTTAAAAAGATATAAAAGGTTTTAGAAAATTAGAAAAATGAAAGGTTACTTTCAACTGAGAGGTCAGGGCAAATTTCACAAACTAGGCTGAAAAAAAATGAGTTGGGCTTCTATAAACAAATAGAAGAGTGGGGAGGGCATTCCCAGAAATAAATAAGGAATAAAGGTACACACATTGGAGGAGAAATGAGAGGAAGGTGAAGCTACCCTAGTTGCAGTACAAATAAAAAATGACAAAAAAAAATTTTTTTAATATACATAAAAAAGAAAAAGAAAAACAAAGAACAAATGACAGACTTATAGAACATAAGCTGAAATGTGCATTAAAACAAATTATCCTACTTTAGTCATGATTGCCAACCATGAACATGTAAATGCCTATTATTGCAATGAACTTTAAGCTATTTACATTTCCCTTTATACAAATCTCACTTTTGATATGTGTCAAGAGCAAATCTAATCAATAACTTAAATTTACTCTACTTGCCCAAAAATAGGACTGATTTAAGATCACCCTAGCTCTATAACCAAGAGAAATGCACACAAACAGACCCCCCCAAAAAAATTATGTAGAACAATATTCACAGTAGAACAAACTGCAATAATCTCAGCCTGAAAACAACCCAAATATCCATCATCAGTAGAATGGATACAAAGATGTGACATATCCTAAAATAGACTACTTTACAATAACAAGGATGATTAACTATAACTATACATGACAACATGGATGAATCTCAAAATGTGCACAAAGGAAGCTGGAAACAAAAGAGGACATACTGTATGATTCAAAGTGAAAATTATCTTTGGTTGTAGTAGTTACCCTGCTGGGCAGAAGGTACTAACTAGAATGGACCACAAAGGGGGCTTCTGGTTGCTGAGGATGTTTTGTTTCCTGAACTGTGTGATTACATTCACGTTTTCACTTTGTGAAAATGAGCAGTCTGCACACTTAGGATTTCTGTACTTTTCTATACATGTATTGTACTTCCATACAAAGTTTACTTAAAAGACTTCCATACAAAGTTTACTTAAAAGAAGATTTCGCAATTCTATTCTATTCAAATTAATTCTATTCTCTTGTTCAAGTCTCAAAATGTTATCTCTACCAAGCAATCTATTCTAAAATAATGTGGCCTCTCTAAAATATTCTTTACTTTGCAATGTAGATCTCTACTTAACATGATTAACTCTTCATTCAAAAGCTTACTTTGCTCTTGCTTTTTTATTTATATAATCAGAGTTCAATATTGATAGTGTAATTACTCAGTAGGAAATTAATCTAAATATGTAATCTACAGTGTGATAGGTAAAAGAAACCCATCATAATCAATACATGTGTTAATGTCCTAGGTAGAGAAACAAATATTTCAAAGAATCACCTGTGAAACTGATAAAGTGCTGATGGACATAATAAAAATTTCTTGAACAGTCTATAATTGCGAAAACATCAATATAGCTCAGAAAAAAATACCTCAGAGGAAACGTAAGATTATTCTTATTCCTCTGTATTGACACTTATTAAAGAAATCTAACAAGAATAAACACTTTTAAGTCAATTCAGTCACATGCCAAATTCACAATTTAAAAAATATTTATATAATAATGTTATCTTTAGTGATTATATGTTCTATTTCAATAATACTATTAACCTTATAATCACACATGGCAATAATCAAGCTTTTTTAATATAATAGAAATCAACACATTTAATATTTAAAAAGCAAACAAAATTACCAATTTGCAGCATCATTTATGATAAAATTCAATCTAAAATTTTAATTAGTGAATATCTAGAATGATTATAACATTTGTTAAACACAGTAAGAGGTAAAAACATGAATAAGGCATGGTCCCAGTCCTCTATGCTGAGATAAAGATATATTCAAATATTCTAAAAGTGGAAATGTCAAAATTCTAACCTCAAGCAGCTTGACTCCAAAGTCTGAATCCTTAACTTTGTGGTCACCTATATATTCCTTTTCAACACTAAGGTTTTAACAACTTTTAGATGCCTCAGAGTTTCAGCCCCAGCACTAGTCTAAACAGAAGGACACTATCTGTACATGGAGATCATTTTTGAAAACTTAAAAATGGGTGTCTGGCATGCCAGAACTTTCTGTCACTTTTTCTGCTTCTAAATAAATTTAAGAAGAAAAGGGAAAAGGGAAATGATGATGAATGCTATGAAGGGAATCATACACTATATGATATGAATGATATGAAGGGTACGGAGAAAGGCTCTCTGAGAAGCCATCTTACTTCTGGTGTCTTTGGTTCTGCCATCTGTTTAAGCCAGCTGAAAGATACCATCTAAAAACTCTAGGTCTTTTCCACCCAGTGGAGTTAAGACCCTCTTGACTGAAAATATCAAAGATTTATCTTGTCAATTTTAAGCTTTCCCCACAGATAAATTTATTGACTGCTCTTTGACAATGTGGGTATTAAAAGCACAAATCATAAAACCAGCCCTACATAGTTATGGTTTACTGAGCTAACTTACTGTTCCCCTAATAGTCTTTTTTTAAGTTTCTATAGAACAGTATTTCAATTGTCACCCATCTGATGACTAGACAACTATTATGTAACCCAGCAGAGACATGTCTGCCCACTCAGGCAATCAAGTTTTAATTTCTGATTGTTTCAGTAAAACTATTAAATAATAATTATAAAGGAACCTATAAGGTGGTTCTAGGGATATATCTACCTAAAATACAAAAGAATTACAACAAATGGCCAAAATAAAAATAAACTATATATAAAAAAGCAGAAAAATGCCCTACTGAAAAATCACTTGAATAAAAAGATAACATGATAATATATATCTACTACCATTTGTATCCTAGGTGAATTGTAAACAAAATTTTCATTGACTTGTCAACACAACACTTAATTGGCATATATGTATTTTCTTAATTATACTGTGAAGTACATTTATGTGACGCCTTAAATATTTTGTCTCCATCTGCTGGAAAATAAAAGCACTATCCTCAGGTCAATTCAAATTTTATTAATGCTGGCAAAGGAAAAATTTCTGATATGAAACCACATCTTTACTGTGTATACATTATTTGCATGAAATTTCACTCAATGGTTTTTACATTATTATAGACTGTAAGAAACCAAATGCATTTTATATCCTCACAGAAGCATACTTTCTATTAATCCACCCAAAACAGAAACTCAAAAATGAAAATATCAAATATAAAAATATTTACTTAATCAACTTACTCCTAAATATATCATAATTAAAAGAATATTCCCAAGTACTAATAATGTGAATATGGCCTCAAAAGTTTACAAATATTTTATCAATGCTCTGTCATATGTAAATAAAAACTAATAATAATCCACAGATGCTCATATTATGAAACCATACAAATTTTACATCAAATAGTCAATAAATACATCAGTGCTTTGTGAATACACAGGCACAGGTAATTCAGGCCTTGGTCAACATTAAAGCACCAAGCAGAATAATTTAAATATTCAGTGAAAAAATTTAGACTTAATACATTCCATAATCTTATTTGAATTATTTATTATTATGCATTTTGGAATTCATAATAGATCTTACCAGTCTACCAACAAACTCAGGTCATTCCTTTAAGAATAAAAAGTTCTGAGAAATTCCTGTGTACCTACAAACAAAATACAGGCATACCTTTACTAACTGATGACACTTTACAATCTTCTGGTGGAAGACCTGTCCCACCATCCTTCCAGTACGGATTCAATTCTCTTTCCAAAAGTCTGGACTATAACAAAACATTTCAAAGGTCAGAATTTAAAAATAACCACACTACAAAAAATTACAAATAATAAATTAAAAATCTGAGACCCAATTAACAGTTGTGACGTTGGACAAGTCATTTAAAGTACTCTTAAGATATACTCATCCATAACTTGTAAGAGATAATGTCAAACTTGATTCATTCAATGCTTTCACTGAATGCCTACCATGTCTCAAAACTGCTAAGTGCAGGAGATTTAACAGTCAATATGCCTAGCTCAGTCCTTGTTCACTTATGATCTAACTGAGGACTACATACAATAAACAAACAACAGATAACACTTTGAAGATAGATGTACAAGTGCCAAAGCTGCAACCAGAATTCAAACCCCTCTCATTCAGAAGAATCAAAGAATACTTCCTATAGGAAGTGAAATGTTCAGTTCTTAGACCTAAGACTGGGCAGGAATTAACAAAGTTTTCTGATTGTTTGTTTGTTTGTAGAGTGGGATAGATATGTTCCAGTAGAAGGAATAATTTCATAAAACCTCAGAGGAAAAAGAAAGCACCAAATTTTCAGGAAACTTAAAGTACTTCAGTCTGGCTAGAACTTAGAAGTATGAGTGGTGATTCAAGATTAGGTTGTAGAACAATCAGAATGTAGGCCATATAAGGCATTTTTAATTGCTTAGGGGCAACTGTGAGTCATGAAAGTAGTTAGCTTTGTATTACACAAAGATCAAACTGATTTCAGTGTGGAGGAAGATTATAGAAGGACAAGCATAGAGGGTGGGTATCCAGTTGAAATATTGTGGCAGTAGTCCAGGTAAGAGAAAATAGTAGCCTAACTGCAATTAAATCACTAGGGCTATCAATGAATAAGACAGGTATGGTCCCTGCCATCAAGAAATTACAGTCTAGTGAAGGGGGAATGACAATTAAGCAATATCACTGTAGATAAGTACTATGAAAGTAAAGGATGCTTTAAATAGCAGGGGCACAAAAAATTGGAATTACGAAATCAGAAAATGCTTCCTGGAAGAACTAATCATGACAGAGGGATGAAGAGAAATGGAAAGAGTTGAATGTTAGGAACCATACTACTGAAAACAAAAATGTTGAATGAATTTTTCTTAATCTTTTAAAATGCATCAATGAGTTGACGAGAAAACAAAGAATCTTCAGAGGACAAATTTAAGTTAAAGCACTAGCCAAGAGTGATAAGCAAAACCCTAAGGGTTTTCTTTCTTAGGGTTGTTTGTGTCAAAAAAGATTGTCCCCTCTCTTTTTAATTCACTACAAAATCTCACAGAACTTACAATCAAAGAAGTTCTTCCAATTGCCATATCTAAACACTCAGAGAGGTAAACATCAGATAGTCAGCAAGAAAAGGGATTACTGAATAGGACAAATGATAACCAGCTAGTCAAATTGTGTTATGCTCTCTGAAACATATAAAAGATGAAAGATTGAATATACGAAGAATTTCTAAAAATAAGTAAGGAAAAGATAAATGATCCCAGTAGAAAATAGGCGAAAAAAACACAGCAAGCAAATCACACTACAGGAAATTTGAATGACCAAAATACATGAAAAATCAGAGTCTTAGTGATGAGATGACTGCATATCAAATCAATGAAATTTCATTTCTCATCCAATAATTAACCTGGCAAAAAGTTAAAAGTTTGAAAATATAGTTATTAAGTACTGGTAAAGAAACATTGCTTGGATTGTATAAATTGTTATCTCTCTGCAAATATTTGTAAAAGAAGACAGGTACATACCCTATAACTTAACAATTTCACTTCTAGTTATGTATTCTAGTTATAATTTAGCAATGTTTCTCATATGTGCAAGAGAAAATATACATATGGTCCTTCATAGTAGCACTGTTTGTACAGTGAAAAAGAGTAAACAATGCATAAATGTCTAGAAACAGAGGAAAGAATAATTAGATAATAGAAGATACAGAACGATTAAAAGGAGTGAATCAGAAATAAGTATATCAACATGAACCAATCTCAAAAACATGTTCAGGCCTTCTCTTCAAGATGGTTTTCACATCTCTACACAGAATAAACAGAAAAATACATAAAATATAAAACATATTTGAGTTCAGAACAAGATAAACATCTCTGTGAACCAAAACAAAACAGGAATGCAAGGCAGTAAGCAGGACTAAAGCCTCTGTCTTACTGAGCTCAGTTGTTCAAGCAGAAAGTAATAGTCTCCAGTACAATTTGCATAAGATAATAAATATTAAAGAGACTCCAGCTGAAACAGAAGAAGGGAGCTAGTCTCCCCACTCGAAGTCAAACACTTCAGTGAGGTGGTCTCCTGCTTATGAAAGAAGGCTGAAAAAAAATTTGGCATACAACTCTATAAGCTAAAGACAGACATAAGTGTTACAGTTCTATAGCATATAGCACAATACAGACCTAAGGAAGCAAGAGAATACAGACACAGCCTCAAGCACTGGCTTTCAAACTGTTCTTTTCACCCTGACCCAGAAAAAGAGATATACTGAAAAAAAAAAAAAGTTTTAAGACATAAACTGTATCTTTATTACAGGTAATATATGCTGATATTTTATATATTTTAAATGTTAATTAAAACAAATTAATTAAAAAATATATAAATAAATATATTAATTTCATGACCAACATCTTGAAGAATGCTGAGAATATTTAAAAAATGATATACCCAATGTCAATGAAGAGATAAAACATCAACATGGTTTCACACTAAGACTTCAGCAAATGACTATTATTCTAGATTTCTTACCATTCATTTTACCCTCACTGCCATTATCAAAATAACATTTTGTTTTAAGAGGAGGGCCATTTTTTCTCATTAAGAAACCAAATATTTATGATATCTTAAGAATATGATAATGTACAGAGAATGACACACATAAATTGCTGTGTAGGTTTGAAAACTGGCTAATCTCACTCATCTATTAACTAGATGATTTATACCTGCATACAACAATCTGAATTCTTTACCTAACCAAAATCACAAATTACTACAGGTTATCAAACTTTAGAACTAAATCAAAGGCTTTACAGAGCAGCATGGTAAAATAAAATTGATAGGGAAGGGGATAATAAATCTTCTATAATTTTAAATATACAGAGTCAAAAGCAGAATTCTATTATGTGCAGAATTCTAAACTAACAGCTAAAGAAGATACAAACATGAACAAAATAAATTTCTCAAAAAGTTTATAATCTCATAAGGAAGATAGGATAAGACCATCAAATTACAGCACGTCATAGAAAATGACAAGTTAGGACAAATGAAGTTCTAAGGAAACATAAAGAAGGGATTTATTTTAGTGAAAGGAACAGGGAAAGTTTCATAATTTATATCAAATAGACATTGAAGGATAAACAGGATAGAAACATACAGAGATGAGGGGAATTAAGTTAGAAAGAAATAGATGAGCAAAAATTCAAAGACAGAAAATTACAGACAAATGTAACTAAATTAGTCATATTACTCAAATAACTCCACTAGTTTGGTTGAGATATAAATTACATAACGGAAAGAAAACTTGCCCTAAAGACTAATCTAATTAATTTGGACTCTATTTTGCAGGAAGCTGTTTAGAGACCTAAAGGAAAACAAGAAATATAGCATCCTTTTCTTTAGTCCAGGCTCTATATACATTAAGAAATAAAAGCCTAGGAAACAGAAGACAAAAACTATTTTTGACTCATTTATTATTGTTGAAGGCTAAACTGAAAAGAGTTCAGTAAAAGTCAAATGAGCCTGTTAGTGAACCCCACAATGAAACAGACTTTTCCAGATGTAGAAAGCACTAGGCCAACCTCTATCCCATTTCCTTCTTCATCTCTGTAGGCAGCCTGTTTCACACAATAAGGAAGGCTAGGCTACGCTAAACATGTCCAGTTTCTTCTTCCCAAATTTATCAATAGAAAATGTACTCCATATCCCCATAAACAGAGTAAGAAAAGAAGAATACATGAACATCACTAGAAGAGCTTTGTCCACTAGAAAGGAAGCATTAGAAATGGTAAAGCATCCCTGCCAAACTGAATCATAGAAAACTTCACTGGTCATTTAGAGCTGTTTAGTGCCCCCAGAAAAGGCCATGTTCTTTTAATCTATCCCTGTGGCTGCAGATCTGTTCTGGGTGAGACCTTTTAATTATGATATTTCAATTTGAGATGTGACCCACCCCATTCAAGGAGGGTCTTAATCCTTTTTACTGGAGTCCTTTATGAGAGAATAAAGGACAGAAAAAAACAAGAGAGCTCAGACAGAAACACCTGGAGAAGTTCAGAGAATGCTTAGAGAGAAAGCTCCCAGAGGAGCTGAGAAACAAAAGCCCTGAAGATGCTAAGAGAAGAGGCCACTGGAACCAGGAGCTGAAAGCAGTGAAACCCAGAAGCAAAGGATCAGCAGATGCCAGCCATGTGCTTTGTCATCTGACAAAGGAAACCCGAATGTGAACAGCCTTTCTTCAGTGAAAGCATCTTCCTCTCAATACCTTAGTTTGGCCACTTTCACAGCCTTAGAACTGTAAAATTGTAAGTTAATTAATACCCATTGTAAAAGCCAATCCATTTCTGGTATATTCATTCTGACAGTTTTAGCAAACTAAAACAGCTTCTACCATGATCAAAGCTGTAGTTTGAAGAAATTGACCTGAGTTAGTTGTGGGATGGTGAAAAATAAACTAAGAGGTCATTTGTTGCCAAGGCAAGAATAAATGAGGACCTGAACCATAATACTATATAACTTTAATGGCTTAGTTTCAGATATATACATATTAACTCAATTTCAGTTTAAAGACAAAATGAGCACAAACAAAACAGATCTGAACAGACCTACTCCAAGACACTGATCAGATTGTCAAAGTCAAAGAATTCTGAAGGCAGCAAGAGAAAAGCAATCCATCACATAAAAGGGAAGCTTGACAAGACGTCAGCAGATTTCTCAGCAGAAACCATGGCAGTAAGAAGGCAGTGGTATGATACATTTAAGAAAATGAAAGAGGAAAAACTGCCAATGAAAAATTTTACATCCAGCAAAACTGTCCTTACAAAATGAGGGACAGTTTGAAATGCTTTCAGACAAACAGACACTAAGAGAGTTTGTGAACAAGCAACCTGCTCTACAAGAAATACTAAAAGGAGCACTACAGGCAGATAGGAAACACAGGAGAGGTTTGGAGAAGAGCGTAGAATTGAGGTCTATCAGTAAAGATAAAAAGAGGAAGAAAATTATAAGGTATGATATATGAGAATAAAGTCATGACAGATGTAACAATGTAGATGAACCCTGAGGACATTATGATGAGTGCTGCAGCAGGAAGAGTTCTCAGCTGCCATGCCAGAGACCTGGGTTCAATTCCCAGTCCCTGCCCATGCTAAATACATGCATACGTATATACGTACGTAAGTAAGTAAGTAAGTAAATAAATAAATAAATAAATAAATAAATAAAGTGGCCCAGAGATTTCAAATGGAATCGAGAGGTCATTCTAGAGGTTATTCTTATGTATTATGTAGATATCCCTTTTAAGTCTGTGGTGTATTGGATTGGCTAGGGGTAAGTACCTGAAACTGTTGAACTATAATCCAATAGCCTTACTTCCTGAAGATGATCATCTAACTATATAGCTGTTACGGTATGACCATATGACTGTGAAGACCTGTGGCTGGCACTCTCTTTATCCAGTGTATGGAAAGATGAGTAAGAAAACAAAGTCAGAAAATTGGTGGATCATGGAGGGGGGGATGGGGGGTTGTGGGATGTTTTGGGTATTCGTTTTTACTTTTATTTTTATTTTTCTTCTTTTTTTTATTGTTTATGTAATAATGAAAATGCTTGAAAATTAACTGTGATAACAAAAAAGAACTTATGTCACATTTCATTGTTGTTATTAATTTTATTAAACAATACAAAACATAAAATAATATTTTACTAATAAAACACTTGTATAGATGTTCTTATATGCTTATTAAAAGGCAAATTAGAAAGTTAAAAAGAGTTACATACATACATACAAAAGGTAAACATACCTGTTCAACTGCTTGGGTTTTCTCCTGCTCTATTTTCCTTACAGTTTCTTTATCAGCTTTGAGTGATAATAATGATACAGTTTTAACAGACATAAAATCAACAGTCATCCACTCATCCCTCTGTTAAGAAAAAAAAATTCCTTTCAATCTAAACTGACTAGAACTTAATAACAAACACTTAATAGTAAGAGCAGGAACTTTGGAAGGACAATATAGTAACTCACTATATTTTTCCTCGATTTTTCTGTAAAACTAAAACAGCTCTAAAAAAAATAAAGTCTATTAACTAAGAAAAAATCCTACCTTTCAGGACTGTTGTAAGGATTAAATGACATAAAAGATATAAGGCATCCCACACAGTGCCTGGCACATAACAGGCACTAAGATACTAGTTCTTTTCACTCTCTTGCCTCAAGTATTGCTAACAATGGATAAATTACATTCTTCCCTGGGCATATAAACTATTACCTGAGACATGTGAATTATTCTACTATATATATGGCTGAGAAAACTATCGCTCTCAGTGAAAGAGGAAAAAAATTATGACTGAACTCACTTACTTAGAAAGGTGAGATAGTGGTAATAGTCACTAGGCTTCTAGTAAAAGGGGGCACGTGTACTTCTCTATCAACAACTGGAAGTAGCAAGCCCTTTAAGGGACCAGAATAGAGACACACACTTTTTCACAGCAAGAGGAGGTGAAAGGCTCAGCAAACAGTATTATTGACACAAGTAATTCATATTGTATATTATTTCAAAGTCTAATTTTTCTCCTAGGGAAATTTATAAAACATCTTTCATTTTAGCATTCATCTACCTTTAAAAGTTCATACATCTTTGTTTAATATCAGGTGGCTTACCTGAACAATTTGGTCACTGTCCTCTTTTTCTGACTTTTCATCTTGCACTTTCCAGGCCTTTTCTTTGCTAGGAGTCTGGGATGGAACAGCTTCAACCCATTCACCTTCAGAGCTCTAAGAATATATAGCATACAAGTAAAATGCTTAAATTTACACACATTAATATAAAAATTCTGTGCTTTGTTAAGTGGTAGAAAATTCAGTTATCAAATGTTCTGGAGAAAATCCTTATACTACTTATTTACTGAAAAAAAAAGACATTAAAAATTCAAAGAAAGAACAAGACGTAAGCAAACTATTTTGAATTAAGCTCACAAAATATCAACCAAATTATTTGTTTTCCTAGTAGCTGTGCTGGTTTGAAAGGATTGATGTACCCTAGAAAAGCCATAGCAATAGCACTACAGGTTGGAAACTTGATTAGGTTATCTCCCCAGAGATGTGACTCAATCAATTGCAGGTATTAGGCTTGATTAGATGGAGAAGTGTCCTGACCCATTCTTTGTGGGTCTTGATTAGTTTACTGGAATCCTATAAAAGATGAGACATTTGGAGAGAGTTCCTTTTTGAGAATGAGAAAAGAGCTGCAGAGCCATGGCAAAAGGACAAGAGAACCAGAGTCCCCCAGCAAATGACTTTTGGAGATAAAGAAGGAAAATGCCTCCCAGGGAGCTTCATTACGCAAGAGGCCTGGAGAGAAATGGCTGCCATGTTCGCCCTTCCAGCTAAGAGAGAAACGCTGAACGTCATCGGCCTTCTTGAACCAAAGTATCTTTCCCTGGATGCCTTAGATTGGACATTTCTATAGACTTGTCTTAATTTGGACAATTTTATGGCCTTAGAACTGTAAACTAGCAACTTATTAAATTCCCCTTTTTTAAAAGCCATTCTGTTTCTGGCATACTTCATTCTGGCAGCTAGCAAACTAGAACAGTAGCTTATCACGCCAAGAGAAAGCAAAACACAAAGATCAAAGCTGTCGGGTAGAGAGAACTCACTTCAACACAGAGCTACAGTTCCTAGCAGTACTACATCTTTGCTTAAACAAAACAGGCAAAAAGACAGCTAAGTAAAAGAATGTGCTGTTTGCCCCTGATTTTTTAAGTTTTGAGATTTCCCTGGATCTAAAAATGCTGTGATCTCAGCTGACAGCAAGACTGGTAAAGTAATTTGCTGTGTTTAAATACCAGATTACTAATTCAACTTCTAAGAAGTATTTAGTCAACATCCCTTATGAGTTCAGCATTAAGCCAGGTTTGGGGTTTTGTTTTCAAGAAATATATCAATCAACTCTTCCATATCAAGTACTGTTGTAAGTACTTTCACATATGCTATGACACTGACTCCTTAAAACAGTCCTATAAAGTATTATTTTAGTTTTACAGATAAGGCAATGTCCCCAAAATTATATAATTTGCCAAAAGTTACATGGTTTCCAAGTAGGAGAACTAGGATACAAATCCAAATCTACCTGGCTCTCTTTGGAGTTGGAGAACCTAACAGTCAGTAAGATCCTAGAAATCACGTAGTACAAACTATTAGTTAATGCACAGTTGAGAAATTTTGAAGCCAAGGGTGGTGGAAAAGTGAGAAGATGATAGGGTTAACATGAGAACCTGAGTTCCTGAATGAGACCAGTTTTCTTCCACTCCACCAAGTTCTTTAAAATTATCTTAATCTTTCTTGACTGGAGAACACAAATATGTTTGTTAAAAGGTATTAGCCACATAGAGCAAATATTTATGCTTTGGCATTTCAACTGACAACTGACTCAATGCACAGCAGATTGTGCCTAGTTATTTATTTACCTTTAGGTTTGATGTGATTTATAGAAACCTAAGAACTAGCTATGAATATTTATAATAACTAGTTTTAAAAATAATTACTGATTCCACAATTTAAAAAGTCAATGCAAAAAATAAATAAATAAATAGTTGGTGACAGACACAAAAATATACTCACCAGATATCTACTGCACCACAATTCTAAGTAGAATATGGCTAAGGATCTCTTGAAATAGTACATTTTGGCAGCCCATAATATTTGCTTACAAGGTTCACAAAGAATTTGTAGTAACAGGGGGCTGCTTATGGTTAAGTGGGTTTTTAAAGGGAGATATAAATTCATTAAAAACTTATACTGAAAAACACTATAAGAAAACACCCCAAAATAAAATCAGCAACTGTTTCAAATTAGAATAGTAATAATAATTAATGTAAGTGTATTTCTGGTCCACTCATGTTTACATCATTAAAGCAATTTAGAGAGACCTAGTACCTACCTCTTAGTGCTATCCACTAAAAAGGGAGTTTATAATCTAAAATAACTAGCAATTTCTTTGGGGGAGTGCCACTTTGCTAAGATTTTTAAAAACGTATTTATCAGAGGCTTTTTAAACTACAGATTTTCTCTACCACTAGATGTTGACCAACCACTTGAAATTCACTAACTAGAACCATCAGATGCTTCGCCATCACAGAGGCAACCAATCTCCACCCCTGGATAAATATAATCATCATGATTTACAACTTCAGTTGAACTAAACTCTCAAACCCAATTAGCATTCCTCTTATTGGTCCTTTGTCAGTTCTCTCTCCCATTATCTTCACTTGCTCCCCTCTTTTGAAACATTTATCAGTTTTACCTTTATTTGTATAACAATTTCATTAATATATTACTCTTCCCCTAAACAGTAAGTTTCATGAAGTCAGGAACCACATCTGCTGTTGCCTACTTTGTATCCCCAAATACCTAGTTTAAGGCCTTAGCAGACAGTGGATACTTAATATCCTCTTCAACACCCTCTTCATGGTTTCTACAAATTTCTGCTCCTCTTATTCTCAGCAAATAATCTCTGCTCCTATCTCCTCAGGAAAAGTGAGGTCATTTTAGTTTCCAACTCACTGTCCTACAAACTTACTTATCTACTCTGGCTCCTATCTACTGAAATTCCTTCAATGGTCATCATTGGCTTCCAATTTGCCAAATTCAAAAAAAAAAAAAAAGTTTCAGTATCTAACACCCTACACCACTCTGCTAAATACACCTCTGTTGAGCACTCACTTTCTTGACTTCCATAACATTTCCCAGCTCTTCTCCCACTCTTTATTTCTTCTCCATTTCCTTCTTAAACTCCTTCTCCTTTGCTCAAGCTCTTAAACGTCATTATTGAAAGGAGTCTCATTTTTTGCTCAATACAGACAGATAAAAATATATCTATATATGTGTACATATTTTTATAGATCTTGATTTATTTTAGCAATGTTTTATAGTTTACTGTTAACAGGTCCTTTACAACTCTCATTAAGCTTATTCCTAGATACCTGATTCTTTCAGTTGCCACTGTGAATAGAATTTTGTTTCTTAATTGTCTCTTCAGTTAGGTCATTACTTATGTATAGAAATATTGCTGATTTTTGTGCATTAACCCTGTATCCTGACACTTTGCTGAATTTATTTATTAACTCAAGTAGCCTTGTTATAGATTTCTCAGGATTTTCCATGTATAGAATCATGGCACCTGCAAATAATGTAAGTTTGACTACTTCCTTTCCTATCTGGTTGCTTTTTATTTATTTTTCTTGACTGGATTGCTCTAGCTATATTTCTAGCACAATGTTGAATAACAGTGGTGACAGTGGGCATCCTTGTCTCCTTCTCAATCTCAGGGAAAAAGTTTTCAGTATCTCATGGCTGAGTATGATTCAGGCTGTAGGTTTTCCATATATGCCCTTTATTATATTGAAGAAGTTTACTCTGCTTCCTCCTTTTGTTGCTTTTTATAAGAAAAGGATGCTAAACTTTGTCAAATGCTTTTTGCAGCCTCAATCGAGATAACCATATGATTTTCCCTTTTGACTTATGTTGTATTACACTGATTGATTTGCTTGTGTTGAACCACTCTTGCCTACCTGGAATGAACCCCACTTGGCCCTGGTGCATAATTCCTTTAATGTGACACTGGATTAGATTTGCAAGTATTTGTTGAGAATGTTTGTATCTATATTCTTTACAGAGATTGGCCTGCAGTTCTTTCTTGTAGTGCCTTTATCTGGTTTTGGTATTGAAGTGACATTAGCTTCATAAAATTAGTTTCATTGTGTTCCATTTTCTACAATTATTTAGAGGAGTTTGAGCAGGAATGGTGTTAGTTCTTTTTGGAATGTTTGGTAACATTCCTGTGAAGCCATCTGGCCCTGGGCTTTTCTTTGTAGGAATATTTTTGATGACTGATTGAACCTCTTTACTTATTGTCATGGTCAGGTTCATGTGTCAACTTGGCCTGGTGGTAGTACCTGTTTGTCTGGTTGGGCAAGTGCTGGCCTATCTGTTGCTATGAGGGAGGACATGTCACAGAATTAAATCATGATCACGTTGGCTACATCCACAGCTGATTCCATTTGTAATCAGCCAAGAGGAGTGTTTCTTTAATGAGTGATGCTTAATCTAATCACTGGAAGCCTTTTAAGGAGGAGTCAGAAAAGACAGGCTCTTGGCTGGTGAGCCTCTCCTGTGAAGTTGGGCCAGACCCTCCATCGGAATCATCAGCTTCACAGCCTGCCCTACAGATTATGGACTCTACATTCCCATGGTTACATGAGACACTTTCATAAATTTTCTATTCACGAATATTTCCTGTTGATTCTGTTTCTCTAGAGAACCCTAAAATACAACTTGGTAACAGAAGTGATTCTTAAGAAACAAAATCTTAAAAATAGGTTTTTATGAATGGTTTTCTACTCTGACTAGATTCAAAGGCACTAAGGACTCTGATTCCTATAATCAGAATGACACTGCCAATCCATGGAGTGAGTTGGCAAAGAGATAGTCAAAATATCACCATTTGATTATTCTAATACTTCACTTGTACAAAGCCAGGCTCTGGGGGATAATGTTTTTTGGCTTGGAGGATGACAGTGGATTATCGTAAGCTCAACCAGGTGGTAACTCCAATTGCAGCTGCTGCTCCAGAGGTGGTATCATTGCTTGAGCAAATCAATACATGCCCTGGTACCTGGTATGCAGCTATTGATCTGGCAAATGCTTTTTTCTCAATAGCTGTTAGTACAAGGACCACCAGAAACAGTTTCCTTTCAGCTGGCAAGGTCAGCAATATACTTTCACTGTCCTACCTCAGGGGTATATCAACTCTCCAGTCCTATGTCATAATCTTGTCCGCAGGGACCTTGATTGTTTCTCCCTTCCACAAAACATCACACTGGTCCATTATATTGATGATATCATGTTGATTAGACCTAGTGAGCAAGAAGTAGCAACTACTCTAGACTTACTGGTAAGGAATTTGCATGTCAGAGGATGGGAGATAAACCCAACAAAAACACAGGGGCCTTCCATCCCAGTGAAATTTCTAGGTGTCCAGTGGTGTGGGACATGTTGAGATATCCCTTCTAAGGTGAAGGAGAAGTTGCTGCATCTGGCCCCTCCTACAAGCAAAAAAGAGGCACAATGTCTAGTTGGTCTCTTTGGATTTTGGTGACATTAATTCCAGGGGTCCCAAAACGTCACTCTGGTCCACCAGTCAGAGTGGGGACTTATGGAGGTCAGGTGATCAATGGCATTTTAGCTCACATCCATCTCACAATGTCCAGTGGGCCCCCAGACCCATTCTGTAGTTATTCCCCCAGTTTCAGAATGCATAATTGGAAGAGACATACTGAACAACTGGCAGGATCCCCACATTTGGCTCTCTAACTCATGCAGTGAGGGCTATTATGGTGGGAAAGGCCAAGTGGAAGCCATTAGAACTGCCCCTACCTAGCAAAATAGTAAATCAGAAGCAATACCAGATTCCTGGAGGGATTGCAGAGATTACTGCCACTCTTAAGAACATGAAGGATGCAGGGGTGGTGATTCCCACCACATCCCCATTCAACTCTCCTACTTGGCCTGTGCAGAAAATAGATGGATTTTGGAGGATGACAGTGGATTATCATAAGCTCAACCAGGTGGTAACTCCAATTGCAGCTGCTGTCCCAGATGTGGTATCATTGCTTGAGGAAATCAATACATCCCCTGGTACCTGGTATGCAGCTATTGATCTGGCAAATGCTTTTTCACAATAGCTGTTAGTAAGGACCACCAGAAACAGTTTGCTTACAGCTGGCAAGGTCAGCAATATACTTTCACTGTCCTACCTCAGGGGTATATCAACCCTCCAGCCCCGTCATCATCTTGTCTGCAGGGAACTTAATCATTTCTTCCTCCCACAAGACATCACATTGGTTCCATTATATTGATGATATCGTGTTGATCAGACCTAGTGAGCAAGAAGTAGCAACTACTCTAGACTTATTGGTAAGGCATTTGCATGTCAGAGGATGGGAGATAAATCCAACAAAAATACAAGGGGCCTTCCAACCTCAGTGAAATTTCTAGGTGCCAGTGGTGTGGGGCATGTTGAGATATCCCTTCTAAGGTGAAGGATAAGTTGCTGCATCTGGCCCTTCCTACAAGCAAAAAAGAGGCACAATGCCTAGTTGGTCTCTTTGGATTTTGGTGACAACATATTCCTCATTTGGGTAGGCTATTCATATCCCTGTATCAACAAGCCAAGAAGGTCATTACACTACTGGCTGGGGTAATTGATCGTATCAGGGGGAAATAGGACTGCAACTACACAATGGAGATAAAGAAGAGTTTTTCTGCAATATAGGAGATTCCATAGGGCATCTTTTAGTACTACCATGTCCTGTGATTAAAATCAATGGAAAACCGCTGCAACCCAATCCAGGCAGGACTAACAATGAATGGCTCTGAAACTTGAGGAATGAAGGTTTGGGTCACCCCATCAGGCAAAGAACCATGGCCAGCTGAAGTGCTTGCTGAGGGTAAGGGGAACATGGAACATGTAGTGGAAGAAGGTAGTGATAAATATGAACTACGACCACATGATCAGTTACAGAAATGAGGACTATAATGCTGTTTTGGTCATGTAATACTATTTAAGTTGTAAGATATCATGTTTAAGAATGAATATTACTCAAGGACTTGTACTCTATTCTGGAGAGATTTAATGTGTTTCTGGTTATATGCAGGACAGTTGAGCATTATTAGATGAGAAAAAAAAGGTGTCTTTTATTGTTTTCTATTTAGAAATTAGGTATGGTTTAAGGTGATGAGTATCGCTGGCAAGTTAACAAGGGGTGGACTGTCATGGTCAGGTTCACATGTCAACTTGGCCAGGTGGTGGTTCCTGTTTGTCTGGTTGGGCAAGTGCTGGCCTGCCTTTTGCTATGAGGACATTTCATACAAGTAAATCATCATGTCGGCTACATCCACAGCTGATTCCATTTGTAATCAGCCAAGGGGAGTGTCTTCTTTAATGAGTAATGCTTAATTCAATCACTGGAAGTCTTTTAAAGAGGATTCAGAACAGACAGGCTCTCTTCCTGCTTTGGCTGGTAAGCCTCTCCTGTGGAGTTCATCTAGGCCTTCCATCAGAATCGTCAGCTTCACAGCCTGCCCTACAGATTTTGGACTCTATGTTCCCTTGGTTACATGAGACACTTTTATAAATTTCATATTCATAAATATTCCCTGTTGTTCTGTTTCTAGAGAACCCTAACTAATACACTTAGAATTGGCTTGTTGAGGTTTTCTATTTATTTTCAAGTCTGTGTAGGTTGTTCACGTGCTTCTAGGAATTTGATAATTTCATCTAAGTTATCTAGAGTGATGGCATATAGCTGTTCAGAGTATCCTCTTATGATTATTATTTATTTCTTCAGGATCCATGGTAATGACCCCCCCCTCATTTCTGATTTTATTTGTATCCTTTCTCTTTTTTTATCAGCCTAGCTAAGGTTCAACAATTTTATTCATTTTCTCAAAGAACCATATTTTCATTTCATTGATTCTGTCTGTTGTTTTGTTTTTTGTTCTCCAGTTCCTTATTTCTGCTTTAATCTTTGTTATTTCTATTCTTCTATTTGCTTTGGGGTTAGTTTGCTGTTTTTTCTTAATTGCTCATGGTGACCAGGTAAGTCCTCAATTTTTGCTTTCTTCTTTTTTTTACGACAAGAAACGTCCCTCTCACCACTGTCTTTGATGTAGCCAATAAATAGTGATAGGTTTTATTTTCATTTTCATTCACCTCCAGATATTTAGTGCTTTCTCTTGTGATTTCTTATTCTAGCCACTGATTTAAGAGGGTGTTAATTAATCTCTCTATATTTGTGAAAGGTCTCATTCTTTGGCAATTATTTATTTTTTACCTTCATTCCATTATTATCAGAGAAAGTGCTTTGAATAATTTCAAACTTCAAATTTTTTTAAAGCCTGTTGTGTGCCCCAGCATATGATCTATCCCAGAGAATGTTCCATGAGCACTAGAGAAGAATGCATATCTTAGTGTTTTGAAGGTGTAACAATCCATATATGTCTATAAAGTCTAATTCATTAATTACATTGTCTAGGTTCTCTATTTCCTTATTGATTCTCTGCTTCTTTGTATCCATAAAAGACAATGGTATATTGAAGTCTCCTGCTATTACCATAGAGATATCTATTGCTCCCTTCAGTTATCTATTGCTCTATTTATTTTTAATCTCAAAACAGATTAACTGTGTTGACTTGAAGATGTTCTGTACCCCCAGAAAAGGCCATGTTATTTTAATCTATTCCTGTAGGTTCAGACCTGTGGGTGGGACCTTTTGGTTACGTTATTTCAACTGAGATATCCTCCCCATTCAAGGTGAACGTTCAATATTGTTATGTACCCCAGAAAAGCCATGTCCTTTTCCTAATCCAATACTGGAGTCCTTTAAAAAAGGAAGCATTATGGAGAAACCTCAGATACAGATGCAGACCCAGATGTTTAGAAATACAGAAACCCCAGGAGACACAGTTGCTTCTGAGCCGAAAGAGACACAGATATTTGAAGATGCTTGGGGTACCAACAGAGAGGGCAGAGCCTAGAAACAGACATTTAGAGATGCAAGGCATAACAGACATCGCCATATACCTTCCCATGAGATGCTAAGCAAGCCAGAATCCAGAATTGTGTCCTGGAGAAAATAAATGAAGGCCCACAGGTGCTAAGAGAGGAAACCACTGGCATCAAAAGCCAAAAGCAATGGAACCAGGATCAAGGATCAACAGACACCAGCCACATCTGCCCGTGTGACGGACAGTGGCCTTCCTTGAATTAAGAAAAGTATATTGCATTTCTTGAGTTTTTTATTTATTAAGTTACAAGTTTATAGTTCTAAGGCTATAAAAATGTCCAAACTAAGGCATCTAGGGAAAGATACCTTGGTTCAAGAAGGCCAATGAAGTTCAGGGTTTCTCTCTCAAGTGAGAAAGCACATGGTGAACACAGTCACAGTTTCTCTCTCAGCTGGAAGGGCACACAGCAAACACAGCATCATCTGCTAGCTTTCTCTATTGGCTTCCTGTTTCATGAAGCTCCCTGGGAAGCATTTTCCTTCTTCAACTCCAAAGGTCACTGGCTGGTAGACTCTGCTTCAAGTGGCTATGTCATTCTCTGCTCTCAGAAATCTCTCATCCTCCAAAATGTTTCCTCTTTTATAGGACTCCAGTAAACCAATCAAGACCCACCCAAATGGGTGGAGACACATCTCCCCTAATCCAGTTTAACAACCACCTGGATTAACAACCATCTCCAAGGAAATAATCTAATCACAGATTCAAACATACAGTATTGAATAGGGATTATTTTGCCTTTATGAAATGGGATTTTGATTAAAACACGGCTTTTCTAGGGTCCATACATCCTTTCAAACCAGCACACTCACTTTTAAATAAGCCATGAGTAAAAGAAAAAATAACAGGTAATTTAGGTAATATTTGACCCGGATGGCAGCAAAATATAACACACAAAATTAGTCAAATGAAGAGATAACAGTGCTAAGATGAAAAGGAATAGCTTTGAATACTCAATAGAAAAGAAGAAAGATTTAGAATCAATGACCTGCACATCCAACTTTGGAAACTAGAAAAAGAAAAGCAAAGTAAACACATAATAATTATTAGGAAAGAAATAATGAAGAAAACAGAAGTCAATGAAACAGTAAACACATAATAATTATTAGGAAAGAAATAATGAAAAAAAACAGAAGTCAATGAAACAGAAAACTCACAGAGAATAATCAATAGAGCAAAAGCCAATTCTTCAAAAGATTAATAAATAATTGACTAGACTGACCAAGCAAACAGAGAAAATAAAAATTGCGAAAATCAGGAATAAAGAAAGGACATCACTACAGATCCTACACACATTGAGAGAACAAGGGATTAGAGAACTTCATGACAATAAATTCAACAATTTAGATGACATAAATAAATTTGAAAAACACCAATTATCAAAACCGACTCAAGAAGAAACAAATATATTTATTATTAAAAATAGTTCCACAACAGCTTAATCGAATACCATAGTATTTGGAACCTTGCGCAGGGCATGAGATTTTGTAGGTTTGTCCAGAATGATGCCCAGATAAATCCCAGAGCGATTTGAACAGTGAATAGGGAAGTATTTGCGGAGTCCCCTAGGGGGAATGGTGAGAAAGGGGGAAAATTCAACTTCCCCAAGTGGAGAATTCTTAATATTCTCACAGGCAGTGGGGACAGCCAAAGCAGTAGGCCGAGACTTCAATGTTGGGGTTTGTTCATATGAAACTCAGTCCCACAAAGGACAGGTTAAGCCTATTTAAAATTAGGCCTAAAAGTCACCCCCAAAAGAACCTCTTCTGTTGCTCAGATATGGCCTCTCTCTCTCGGCCAACACAGCAAGGAAACTCACTGCCCTCCCCCTCTCTATGTGGGACATGACTCCCAGTGGTGTGGACCTTCCCAGCAACCTGGGACAGAAATCCTAGAATGAATTGGAACTCAGCATCAAGAGATTGAGAAAATCTTCTCAACCAAAAGAGGGAAGACCGAAATGAGACAAAATAAAGTATCAGTGGCTGAGAGATTCCAAATAGAGTCGAGAGTTCATCCTGGAGGTTATTCTTATGCATTAAATAGGTATCACCTTGTTAGTCAAGTTGTAATGGAGAGGCTGGAGAGAACTGCCTGAAAATGTGGAGCTGTGCTCTGGTGGCCATGTTTCTTGAAGATAATTGTATGTTGATATGGCTGTCACAGTTTGACTGTGGGGTTGTGAGAGCCTTGTATCTGATGCTCCTTTTGTCTACCTTATCGATGGACAAGTAGAACATATGGATTAAAAATAAATAAATAATAGGGGGGAACAAATGTTAAAATAAATTTAGTAGATTGAAATGCTGGTGATAGGGTGAAGGGGGGGGTTAAGGGGTATAGTATGCATGAATTTTTTTCTGTCTCTTTTTATTGTTTTTTCTGAATTGATGCAGATGTTCTAAGAAATGATCATGATGACGAATATACAACTATATGATGATAGTGTGAGTACTGATTATATAACAAGAACGGAATGATCATATGATAAGAATGTTTGGTTTTGTATGTGGTTATGTATCATAAATAAAAAATAAATAAATTTAAAAAAAATAATAATTCCACAAAGAAAACTCTGGGCCCTAATGGTTTCAATCATGAATTTTAACAAACATTTAAGTAAGAAATCACACGAATCGTGCACAAACTCTATCAGGAAACAAGAGGAAGAAATACATTCTAATTCATTTATGAAGTTAGAATTATTCTTATACTGAACCTATCAAAGATATTCTTCTTTCCCTAGAAATATTTTCTCAAAAAGATTAGCAAGCAACACTGACTTTTGTAGTTAGCCCATTGTCCTTCCTTCCCTTCAATGCCAGTACAAACTTTTTTTAATCCATTTAATTCTAATGCGGGCTCTGAGCATTTATCCAAACCATTCTCACTAAGGTACACTGTACAACTTAAATACGTATATACAAATGCACTTCTGAAGTTTCTCCAAAATATTTCCTTTTAAAGGATTTCATAAACTAATCAAGACCCACCTGGAATGGGTGAAGTCACATCTCCATCAAATCAAAAGTTTCTAACCTATAGTATTGAATAAGAAACAGCTGCTCCCACAAGATTAGATCAAGTTTAAAACACGTCTTTTCTGGGGTACATAATACTTTCAAATCAATACAATGGCTTTCTGAAGAAGGGATCACTTTTCTCAGATTCTCAATAGGATCAGTAATTCAAACCCTCTATTGGGGAAATAGTGTCTCTATCTTTTTTCCCTTTAAGATCTTCTCCCTCCTTTCGCTCTAAGTTAAATGCAAAAAAATTTTTTCTATGTAATTTAAATATTCCTATTATTATAAAATATGTTGGCCATTCTATGAAACTATCTAAATGTGTTCCTCACTGCAAATTAATATAATACACTCTCATATAAGGTAGGTTTTCACTAGCCAATTATCACCTCAAGGTATACTATCAAAAATTTAGCTTCTGAAACTACAGGAGATGCCATACTTTGGACCTAGTAATTCATTTGAGAGCATAAACTAGTTACCCTTAAACTCACCAGCCCATCACTCTCTAAGCACAAAACATACTTTTCATCCTGAAAACATGCCTAAGGATTATGGCATGCTGTCCCTTCCCACGTGAGTCCTCTCACCCCTAGCCAGCAGACCCAGCTACTCCCCCTGCTGTCTCCAAAGATAAGGACAAAAGCACATCCTATTTTAAAGACTTAAAAGTTAATACCTACAGAAAAACAAACATCAGTAACAAACTCTCAAATGTCTTAAAAAAGTCTTTTCCCTGTATTTTTACAATACAGCTCATTCCAACTTCTCCCAATTTTGCAACTATTTCTTTTTAATGTCTTTTGCTTCCTACCTGGCTCTTCAATGTCTGGTTCAACCTCCCTAGCATTTCATCCATTCTAACGTCTCCAACTAGCAAAGATTTCCAACCAGTATCTCTATACTCTTACCTCTCTCTGGAATCCAAGGTCTACATTTCCAATATTTTCTGAAACATATCCAAGTAGATTTCTCTCAGGCATTTTCATATGATAACTCATCATTTTTTTTAAGATTCTATATATTTTTTAAGTTCCTAAATACAATTTCTTTACATAAAATTTTCTCAAATAGCTCCTCTGGTTAGTTTTAGTACATACTTACTGACGAACTATCTACTGATTCATTTTCATATTTCTGTTTCTTGCTCTTTTTCTTCTTCTCTTTCTTTAATTTTTTTGAATGCTTGTCTTTTTTTTTCTTTTTCTTCACAGAATGTTCCTATAAATAATAGTTTTGAACAGGTGAGAAAGGAATTCAGTTTTTCTCAGTTTAAAAGAAACATTTTGAGAGAAAACAAATCATTTTCCAAAACACTTCAAATCTTTCATGAAATGAGACAAAGAATATGACTGAATAAAATCTTCCAAAAAAACCTTAAGTTGCTTCTATAATATATGAACTACTGATAAGTCATAAAACTGATTTTATCAGAAAATAGGACAGAACTTTTAGCTTTAGTTTATTTGCAGATTCCTTTGACAGATAACACATATATACATACATACATGTGCGTGTGTCTGTGGATACACTCAGGCAATCCACATTATTCATGGATTTTGTATATACAAATTAATCTACATGCTAAAATTTATTTGTAACCCCCAAAACAATACTCATGACACTTTCACCATCATGTATGGACATGTACAGAGCAACAACAAACTTAAGTATTCCCAGCTTAATTAGACCAGAGCAACACTCAGCTTTTGTTTCATATCATTCTATAAACAAGAGCCCTTCCCACTGTATATTTATTGGCATAATTTTCCCATTTGTTGTGCTTTTTGCTATTTATTTCACTGTTTAAAAATGGCCCCTAAGCATAGTTCTGAAGTGTTATCTAGCGTTTTTAAGTGCAAAAAGTCTGTGATGTATCTCAGAGGAAATACATGTATTAGATAAACTGCAATAAGGCATGATGAGTTAAAGTGCTATTGACTGTGAGTTCAATGTTAATGAATCAACACCATATTTAATGAGCTCCAATTATCTGTCCCCTAGGGGGATTTATGACTAAACTCACTTAAATTTAAGTTGAGAGTCTTTGATGAAATGTTGCTCTAAAATGTTCTGAAGGCAATGATACTCTTTCTAGATGGGGTTGAACTAGGCGGGGTGGAAGTGCCTCTAAAAGATTATGCATTGACGTGTTGATGAAATATTTGGATGAGTGACTCCTAGGAGCCTAACCTTGTATTTCACCTAGGGGAAATGGTTCAATATTCACTATTTCAGAGCTCATGGCGCCTTTACAGAACATGATTACCATGAATACGGAGAATCAACTACATGTATGGGTATATATATATATGCATACCACCAAAAGGATTTATGGAAGATTATTAAATCATATAAAATATAACAAGATAGCATGAATTTAGATTGTTGAAGAACTGTGAGAAGATGGTGGAATATGAAGCTCCAGTAATCAGTTCCTTCACCAAAACAACTATTGAACTGCCAGAAAGTATCTGAATCAACTATTTTGAAACTCAGGAATCTAGTGGAATACTGTGCACCATCCAAGGAAGAGCAGGAGGAAGAGGCTGGTAAGCTGTAGTAAATACTGGTAAATTTCACCCTCCCTACAGCAGCTGCCATTCCCCATCCCCATCCCCCAGCCTAATGGTAGGCAGTACTGGGGACAACAGTTCAGGCTCTTGGTTCAGCTTGTTAATGCCAGTGTGGGGCATACCAGAGGTGTGTGGTCTGATCATTACTTTTGATCAGTTACTTCAGATAACCAAGGACTGGTTCTGAGGGCAGCTATTGTTCCAACCCCCTTAGCCAAAAGCAGCAGAAGAATCTTAAAGACGGTAACCTTCCTTAAAATCATGGGAAACAGTTAAAGGGCTGCATTAAATGTGAAAGACCTGAATCAAGAAAACGCAGCTTCAAAAACCACAGAAGCTCCTGGTACCCCTGCTGTTCTCTCCCAAATCCCTTCCACAACATGGGGTGGGGCCAGCTTGTGCTCCAATTGTGGATCTCTGGCCCTGCTCCAGAGGGAGCAAAGTAACCTCCTTAAACATATTGGGGTGCCTGGATGTCAGTGATATTCTATCAAAAAGAAATCTGAAAAACTGAACTAGAACACATCTCCCCCTCAACCTCCCAAAATTTGTCCTGAAGGCAATTTAATTAATTGCAGACATTAAAGCAGTACAAGAAACAATTCAAAACAGCATAGGGAAATGACTACCAGCATTAAATTACACAAGAGAGCACCCAGGAAGGGGTGAAAGTCTGCTTCAAAGGGAGTAGAGGGGGCTTTCACTGCAGCTCATATAAACCATAAACAAAGTTCCTAAGGCCACAGATAAGCACAAGCTCAGGAAAAGATGTAAGGAAGTTCCACTCAGGTTCAGATAAGAGAGAGAGAGAAGACCTTGCACTTCACATTTGTTTCCAGCTGATCTTATAGGAGGGCTAAGCTCTGTAGGAAGGGACTAGACAAAAGCAGAGTGAATGTGAAAGACAATGAAAGGTAGTATTTGCTTTGGTTTGTTTGTTTGTTTTGATTAGCTTATTGGTCTTCAAGAAAATCCCTGTCATATCTATAAAGTATATCCATTACCTGGATATACTTTAAAAACAGAGAAGTCAGGGACTAAATTCAATAGTTATTACTTTAAAATATTGGAATGCATAGTGAGCCACAAAAGAACACAAGACAAACAAAGGAAAAGGAAATGATGGCCCATCCAAAGGAAGAAGAGAAAAAGCCAGAAACCACCAATGAAGAAGATAAGACTTCGGACTTACCAAACAAAGGCTTTTTAAAAAAATGGCCCTCGATTTTCTCAAGTAGATAAAGGAAAGCACAGAGAAAGAACCAAAGGATATGAGGAAAGCAATGAATAAACAATATGGGAATCTCTTTGAGATGCTCAATTCTGGAATTAAAGAACACAATAATTGAAATGTAAAGTTCCCTGATGAGTTTTAACAGTTGATTGGGGATGGCAGAAGAAAGGATCAGTTATCTCAAAGACAAGACAAGTAAAATGATTCAGATGGAGAAGCAGAAAGAAAAAGAATATAAAAGTGAACAAAGCCTAAGAGACCTGTGGGACACCATCAAACATACACACATATGCATTATGAGGTCCATGAAGAAGAAGAAAGAAAAGAGCAGATGAAATATACAAAGAAATAATGGCAAAAAAACTTCTCAAATTTAACAAAAGACATAAATATATTCATTGAGAAGCCCAACAAACCCCAAAAAGAATAAACTCAAAGAACCTTGCCTAGACACATAGTAATTAAACTGTTCAAAACAAAGGACAAGGAAAGAGTTCTGCAAGCTGCAAGAGAAAAGCATCAAGTTGCATACAAGGAAATTACAATAAGAGTTTGGGAAATTTCTCATCAGAAACCATGAAAGGAAGAAGTCAGTGGTACAAAATATTTAAGGTGCTGAATAAAAACAATTTTCAAGCAAGAGTTTTATGACTGCCAAGACTTCCTTTCAAAAACAAGAGAGAGATTAGACACTCCAAGATAAATAAATGCTGAGGGAGTCACAGCTAGACCTGCTGTATAAACAATGCTTAAGAAAAACCTAGAGACAAAAAGAAAAGAATACTAGATACTGTATCAAAGCAGCATAAAGAAGAAAAGACCTGACTTCTGGGAAAATGCGGAATAAGACAGATTGAGTTCACTGCTGCTCCAAGGAACAGCTAGAAAAGCGACAGAAAAACAACTGGGACAGCAATCCCAGAGGACAAATAACCTCAGAGGATCTTCCATACTACATAAGGAGGTCCTGGATGAAAAAGCTGAGGAAATTGAGATGCAGAGAACTGATGACTATCCAGCTAGTGCTAACAGCCTAACGTGTCCCTTTCCAAATGGAGGCACAGTGCCTTTAGGAGGGCACAGACAGGGATGTGGAGACAAGGAAATAAGCCAAGTCATGTTCCTTGAATGTATCACAAACACACACGTTGCTGCCCCACCACCACGTGACCTGTGTCATGCCCCCCCCATACCCCACGTACCCAAGCACTGCTCAGTGGTTCCCCAATGACCCCGCTCCCCCCCCACA
>PVIY010021922.1:0-41700 GCA_004026745.1 Myrmecophaga tridactyla
ATTTATTTTAACATTTGTTCCCCCTATTATTTATTTATTTTTAATCCATTTTTTTTTTTTACTCATCTGTCAATATCATGGATAAAAGGAGCATCAGACACAAGGTTTTCTCACTCACATAGTCACATTGTGAAAGCTGTATCATTATACAATCATCTTCAAGAAACGGCTGCTGGAACATAGCTCTACAGTTTCAGGCACTTCCCTTTAGCCTCTCTAATACATCTTAAATGAAAAAGGGGATATCTGTAAAATGCATAAGAATAACTTCCAGGATAACCTCTTGACTCTGTTTGGAATCTCTCAGCCACTGACACTTTATTTTGTTTCATTCCTCTCTTCCCCCTTTCGATCGAGAAGGCTTTCTCAATCCCATGATGCTGAGTCCCAGCTCATTCTAAGATTTCTGTCCCACGTTGCCAGGGAGGTTTATACCCCTGGGAGTCATGTCCCATATATAGAGAGGGAGGGCAGTGAGTCTGCTTGCCATGTTGGCTGAGAGAGAGATTGGCCACGTCTGAGCAACAAAAGAGGTTCTCTGGGGGTGACTCGTAGGCTTAATTTTAAGTAGACTTAGTCTATCCTTTGTGGGGATAAGTTTCATATGAACAAGATTGAGGGCTCGGCCTATTGATTTGGTTGTCCCCACTGCTTGCAAGAATATCAGGAATTTTCCAAATGGGGGAGGTGAATTTTCCTCCTTTTCTCGAATACTTTTTTATTTGCGAATTCTGGTTTCATTAGTGCCCCCAGCCCTCCTCTCTTTATCATTCTCACATTCAGCTTCATTGAGTGTACTAACATTTTTGTGCTACAACTAAGTACTATTGTGCTCTCCATTTCTGAATTTTTACAATCAGTCATGTTGCACAATCTGTATCCCTTCAGCTCCAATTACCCCAAATTTACCCTACTTCTATCTCCCGATGGCCTCTTTTCTTAACTGAAATTCTTGAAGTTCATTCATTAATGTTAGTTCATACCAGTGAGACCATACAGTATTTGTCCTTTTCTTTCTGGGTAATCTCACTCAGCGTAATGTCCTCAAGGTCCGTCCATGTTGTTACTTGCTTCATGACTTTATTCTGTCTTAAAGCTGCATAATATTCCATTGTATGTATATACCACAGCTTGTTTAACCACTCGTCTGTTGATGGACATTTCTTTTGGTGGTTGTAAATAATGCTGCTATAAACATTGGATGTGCAAATGTCCATTTCTGTCCTTGCCCTCTTGTATCCTAAGTATCAACAGATACCTAGCAATGGTATTGCCAGATCATATGGCAGTTCTATACTTAGCATCCTGAGGAACCGCCAAACTGCCTTCCACAGTGGTTACACCATTTGACATTCCTACCAACAGTGGACAAGTGTGCCTCTTTCTCCACATCCTCTCCAGCACTTGCAGTTTTCTGTTTTATTGATAATGGCCATTCTCGTGGGTGTGAGATGATACCTCATTGTGGTTTTGATTGCATTTCCCTAATAGCCAGGGAAGTTGAGCATCTTTTCATGTGCCTTTTAGCCATTTGTTTTCTTCTTCTGAGAAGGGTCTGTTTATATCTTTTGCCCATTTTGTAATTGGGTTGTCTTTTTGTTGTTGAGTTGAACAATCCCTTTATATATCTTGGATACTAGACCCTTATCTGACATATTGTTTCTAAATATTGTCTCCCACTGTGTTGGCTGTCTTTTTACTTTCTTGACAAAGTTCTTTGATGCACGAAAGTTTAATTGTGAGGAGTTCCTATTTCTTTCTTTCTTCAATGCTCCTGCTTTGGGTGTAAGATCTATGAAACTGCCTCCTATTGTAAGATTTATAAGATATTTCCATACATTTTTTTCTAAAAGTTTTATGGTCTTAGGTCTAATGTTTAGGTATTTGATCCATTTTGAGTTAATTTTTGTATAGATGGTAAAACATGGATCCTCTTTCATTCTTTTGCATGTGGCTATCCAATTCTCTAGGCACCATTTATTGAAGAGACTGTTTTGACCCAGGTGAGTTGACTTGACTGCCTTCTCAAAGATCAGTTGTCCATAAATGAGAGGGTCTGTATCTGAACATTGTATTTGATTCCGTTGGCCAGTTTATCTATCTTTATCCAGTACCATGTTCTTTTGATCACTGTAGCTTCGTAATATGCCTTAAAGTCAGATGGTGTAAGACCTCCAACTTCATTTTTCTTTATCAGGATATTTTTAGCTATTCAGGGCACACTACCCTTCCAGATAAATTTGGTTATTGGTTTTTCTATTTCTGCAAAGTAAGTTTTTGGGATTTCAATTGGTATTGCATTGAATCTATAAATCAGTTTAGGTAGAATTGACATCTTAACTATATTTAGTCTTCCAGTCCGTGAACACAGTATGCCCTTCCATTTATTTAGGTCTTCTGTGATTTCTTTTAACAATTACTTGTAGTTTTCTTTGTATAGGTCTTTTGTGTCCTTAGTTAAATTTATTCCTAAGTAATTTATTCTTTTGGTTGCAATCATATATAGAATTTTTTTCTTGATTTCCCCCTCAGATTGCTCATTACTAGTGTATAGAAACACTACGGATTTTTGAATATTGACCTTGTAACTGCCACTTTAGTGTACTCATTTATTAGCTCTAGTATTCTGTTGTGGATTTTTCGGGGTTTTTGACATACAGTATCGTATCATCTGCAGACAGTGAGAGTTTTACTTCATCCTTTCCAATTTTGGTGCCTTGTATTTCTTTTTCTTCTCTAATTGCTCTGGCTAGAACTTCCAACACAATGTTGAATAACAGTGGTGATAGTGGACATCCTTGTCTTATTCCTGATCTTGGGGGGAAAGTTTTCAGTTTTTCCCCATGAAGGATGATGTTAGCAGTGGGTTTTTCATATATTCCCTTTATCATGTTGAGGAAGTACCCTTCTATTCCTATCCTTTGAAGTGTTTTCAACAAGAAAGGATGTTGAGTTTTATCAGATGCCTTTTCTCCATCCATTGAGATGATCATGTGGTTTTTCTGCTTTGATTTGTTGATATGGTGTATGACATAAATTGATTTTCTCATGTTGAACCATCCTTGCATACCTGGAATGAATTCTACTTCGTCATGGTGTATAATTCTTTTAACGTGTTGCGGCATTTGATTTACAGGAATTTTGTTGAGGATTTTTGCATCTATATTCATTAAAGAGATTGGTCTGTAATTTTCTTTTCTTGTAGTATCTTTGTCTGGCTTTGGAATGAGGGTGATGTTGGCTTCATAGAATGAGTTAGGTAGCTTTCCCTCCTCTTCAATTTTGTTGAAGAGTTTGAGCAGGATTGGTACTAATTCTTTCTTGAATGTTTGGTAGAATTCACTTGTGAAGCTATCTGGTCCTGGACTTCTCTCTTTTGGGGAGCTCCTTAATGACTAATTCTATTTCTTTACTTGTGATTAGTTTGTTGAGGTTATCTATTTCTTCCTGAGTCAGTGTTGGTTGTTCATGCATTTCTAGGAAATTGTCCATTTCATCTACATTGTCTAGTTTATTAGCATAAATTTGTTCGTAGTATCCTGTCATTAACTCCTTTATTTCTGTGGCGTCACTGGTTAGTCTCCTCTTCTATTTTTGATTTTATTTATTTGCATCCTTTCTCTTCTTTTTGTTGACCTTGCTAAAGGTCCTTCAATCTTACTGATTTTTTTGTAGAACCAATTTCTGGTTTTGTTGATTTTCTCGATTGTTTAGATGTTCTCACTTTCATTTGTTTTTGCTTTAATCTTCGTTATTCCTTTCCTTTTGCTTGCTTTAGCATTAGTTTGCTGTTCTTTCTCTAGTTCTTCCAAGTGAACAGTTAATACCTCAATTTTTGCTCTTTCTTCTTCTTCTTTTTTTTGCATGGGCTGGCACCAGGAATTGAACCTGGGTCTCCAGCATGGCAGGCAAGAAGTCTGCCTGTCCCATAAATTTTGATATGTTGTGCTTTCATTTTTCATTTCCCAGAAGATATTTAGTGATTTCTCTTGTAATTTTTCCATTACCCACTGGTTGTTTAAGAGTGTGTTTTTGAGCCTCCATTTATTTGTGGAATTTCTGGCCCGCTGCCTACTGATTTCCAACTTCATTCCTTTATTATCTGAGAAAGTGTTTTGTATGCTTTTTTTTTTTTTTAATTTTTTGAGACTTGCTTTGTGACCCAGCATGTGATCTATCCTTGAGAATGATCCATGAGCACTTGAGAAAAAGATGTATCTTGCTGTTGTGGGGTGTAATGTTCTATAAATGTCTTTTAAGTCTAGTTCGTTTATTTTATTATTCAAATTCTCTGTTTCTTTATTGGTCCTGTATCTAGATGTTCTGTCCATTGATGAAAGTGGGGAATTGAAGTCTCCAACTATTATGGTTGATGTGTCTATTTCTCTTTTCAGTGTTTGCCTCATGTTTTTTGGAGCACTCTGGCTTGCTGCATAAATATTTATGATTGTTATGTCTTCTTGTTTTATTGTACCTTTTATTAATACATAGTATCCTCTTTGTCTCTTTTAATTGTTTTACACTTGAAGTATAATTTGTTGGATATTACTATAGCTACTCCTCCTCTTTTCTGATTGTTGTTTGCATGAAATATCTTTTCCCAACCTTTCACTTTCAACTTACGTTTATCCTTGGGTTTATTAGTTCATTCTGGAGATTGTTTTCACTTTTTTACCTAGGATTTTCTCCTGTAGACAGCTTATAGATGGGTCCTATTTTTTAAGCCATTAACATTTAGTGTTATTACTGTAAGGACAGTACTTTCTTCTGCCATTTTGCCTTTTGGATTTTATATGTCATATCTAATTTTTCTTCTTTTTACCTTTACTGATAGTCTTCATTTCTACACTCTTCTCTACATCTCTCTCCCCTGTGTTTTCCTACCTGTCTCTAGTGCTCCCTTTAATATTTCTTGCAGAGCCAGTCTCTTGGTCACAAATTCTCTCAGTGGTTTTTCACCTGAAAATATTTTGATTTCCCCATCATTTTTGAAGGACAGTTTTGCTGAATATAGAATTCTTGGTTGGCAGTTTTTCTCTTTTAATATCTTAAATATAACATACTGTCTTCTCGCCTCCTTGGTTTCTGCTGAGATATCTATGCATAGTATTATTGGGCTTCCCTTGTACATGATGGATTGCTTTTCTCTTGCTGCTTTCAAGATTTTCTCTTTCTCTTTGACATCTGACATTCTGATTAGTAAGTGTCTTGGAGTACATCTGTTCTAGTTTGCTAGCTGCCGGAATGCAACACACCAGAGATGGATTGGCTTTTAATAAAAGGGGATTTATTTTGTTAGTTCTTCAGAGGAAAGGCAGCTAACTTTCCACTGAGGTTCTTTCTTACATGGGAAGGCACAGGGTGATCTCTGCTGGCCTTCTCTCCAGGCCTCTGGGTTCCAACAACTTTCCCTGGGGTGATTCCTTTCTGCATCTCCAAAGGCCTGGGTTGAGCTGCGAGTGCAGAGATGAGGTATGCTGAGCTGCTTGGGCTGTGCTACCTTGAACTCTCTCATTTAAGCACCAGCCAATTAAGTAAAACGTCATTCATTACAGCAGACATGCCTCCTAGCCGACTGCAGATGTAATCAGCAACAGATGAGGTTCATGTACCATTGGCTCATGTCCACAGCAACAGAACTAGGTGTCTTCACCTGGCCAAGTTGACAACTGAATCTGACTACCACAACATCTGTTTGGATCTATTCTCTTTGGGGTACACTGCACTTCTTGGATCTGTAATTTTAAGTCTTTCATAAGAGTTGGGGAATTTTCAATGATAATTTCCTCCATTAGTTTTTCGCCTCCTTTTCCCTTCTTCTCCTTCTGGGACACCCACAACACATACGTTTGTGCACTTCTTATTGTCATTCAGTCCCTACTCATATTTTTCCATTCTTTCCCTTTGTTTTCTTTTGATTCTCGTATTTCAGGTGTCCTGTTCTCCAGTTCAGTAATCCTATCTTCCGCCTCTTGAATTCTAACATTGTAGGTTTCCATCGTTTTTTTCATCTCTTCTACTGTGCCTTTCATTCCCATAAGTCCTGTGATTTGTTTTTTCAGACTTTTGATTTCTTCTTTTGGTTCATCCCTTGCCTTCTTTATATCCTCTCTCAATTCATTGATTTGATTTTTGATGAGGTTTTCCATGTCTGTTCAGACATCCTGAATTAATCGTTTCAACTTCTGTATCTCATTTGAATTGTTGGTGTTTTCCTTTGACAGGGCCATATCTTACATTTTCCTAGTATCATTCATTATTTTTTGCTGGCGTCTAGACATTTAATTTCCTTAGTTGTTTTATTCTGCAAATTGTTTTCAGTTTTTTACCTAGGATTTTCTTGCTGGATGCTTTGTTGTCTGTTTGTTCTTTGACATTCAGTTCAGCTTATTCTAGACTTCTAGGTTAGGTTTTGTTTAACAGATCAGAATTTTTCAGTTCTTGTTTTCTTGTTTCTTCCCCTGCTGTACGGTGCTTTTTTCCCCGTAAAGGTTCTACTTCGGTATTACAGACCCGAGTCAGATCTTCTCAGCCAAACTGGTCTCCTCTCAGGAGTCACCTGCATCAGTTTTCCCTGAGGGTGAGACCCAGCAGGTTGAAAGACTTCCCTGTGAAGTCTCTGGACTCTGCGTTTTTCCTGTCCTGCCCAGTATGTGGTGCTTGTTTGTCCGCAGGTCCCACCAGCCTAAGGTGATGCAGTACCTTTAACTTCAGCAGACTCCTCCTGCTGGGGCGTGGTGGAGACAGAGGAGAGGATGTAGGCTGGCTTTAATCGCTTCCCTTTTCCAGACCCTGGGGTCTGAACTCCTTGTGGGAGGGATTCCACCTGAGCTAGGCCCCATCCCTCTCCTGGGGAAGGCACAGCCTCCAGGGAATTAATTTCTTTCACCTGACCAGCCACTTTACATCTCAGACAAGCTTATTTCTGCCCTTGCCTGGGGCAGTTGGAGCCTGAGAAGCCTTACAGTTGTATCCAAAGAGCAGTCAAGCCGTAGAAACACTGCCACAAAAAAGAAAAGGGAAAAAACCCTTTACAGAGCAGGAACCCCGTTCCTTGGCTTTGCCAGTCAGGAGCTGGTTGTTTCATTGCTCTGTGTATCTCCAGGTCCTGTGTGCCCTCTCCTTTCCTTCAGGTCCCAGATTCTTTCAAGTATCTTGTGCTGTCGGATCCAGAAAAACCTCTTTTTTTTTTCTTTTTCCGTTAGCCCTACCCCCTCTGCGCAGGGGCAAAACCCAGTAACCTCAGCTTTTACTCAAGGTTCAGCTGAGCTGGGGGCCTATTTTTAGTAGTCAGAATTTGTTGATTAATTCCACAGTTGGGGCTTGGTTGGGCTCAGCCCCTGCTGCTAGTAAAGTCTCTTTCCTTTCCCCTGTGGGAGGCAGCCTGTGGGGGAGGGGCGCTGGCCCCCAGTCTTGGGGGACTCACGGTTCTGTGGGATCGCAGCTGGTCCAGCTTGTTCAGGCTGGGGTATGGTGTGTACTTGGTCACTGATGTGGCCCCAGCAGTTGTTCTGTACTGTTCCTGGCTATTTACTAGCTGCTCTGGAGAATGAACTAAATCCCACTTCTCACTAAGCTGCCATCTGGGACCTCGAATTTTGGAAATTTTTAAAAACTCAAATGCATCAAAATAGAAATTCTGACACCTAATACAGCTAACTTGGGAGAGACTCGCCCTGGTAAGGGGAGGAGTAATGGCCTAGGACACACCCCAGTGCCCAGAGGTTGGTGGGTCATTGAGTACTCCAAAAAGAGGCTTCTACCTGTTACTTCTTGACTCTCTACAAAGTTTCTGTTTCTACAAATCTTTGTTAGAAGCATGTGTAAACTAGTCCACGTGTGAATGCTGCATTTTGAGACAGTTTTCCTGTTGCCCCCAGTCATCTTCTAATTGCACATCCTGGGTTCTAAAGGCTGCCTGTGTGTAACCTGAGGCGTTTTGTTTTTGTCAGCGAGAGACTTGTGGCGTAAGTGTTGGTGAAGTGGCCTAGACCCTTCGCTGTCCAGGCAGAGAGGGCATCCTTGGCCATGCATCCCGGTCACGCTGGCTGCAGTGGGGTGGCTGCACCCCTGCTGGCTGCAATGGGCTGACCGTCTTGGGCATGTGGCTCCGCTGTTACTAATGCATCTTCTCTCCTGGTTTTGTAGAGCTGTGCTGGTGAGGCTGGAAGGATGCAGCCACCCGGTGGTGATGAAAGGCTTGTGTGCCGAGTGTGGTCAAGATTTAACCCAGTAAGTCCTTCTGGTGGAAGCGCATGCTGTTGAGTCTGGAGTATGTTTTCTCAGGGGTAAGAAGAGACTAAGGGTCTGAGGCACCAGAGTGGTCGCCCAGGACTGGACAGCAGCTGCCCCTGCAGCCATGGTCCCCTTGGGGGGCAGTCCTCTTTCCTCTTATTTCTTTCGGCTGATTTGCCGGCAAGTAAAACTCTGTACTAATCTCAGTAGAGATTAGTTAAATTAGAAGTTAGAATCCTGTTACTTAGGGCTAAATGTCTCTTGTTATAAACAAATGCTCTTGCGACTGTGTTGGTCTAAGCAGCCTTTTCTTTGCCCACAAAGGCTACTGAGCAAGAATGGTGCCCCACGCGCACCCCTGTCTACGGCCACTGTATCGATGGTGCACAGCGTGCCCGAGCTCATGGTGAGCTCTGAGGTGAGTATGCAGCCCACCAGCATGAGCTGGCTCCCTGGCGCTGGAGTGGAGCAGGTGGTGTGCACAACGGGTAGACCCGGCGGGCGGACCCCGGGTGCAGCGGAGCAGGTGGCGGGCACAACGGGTGGACCCAGTGGGCGGACCCCGGGTGCAGCGGAGTAGGTGGTGTGCACAACGGGTGGACCCGGCGGGCGGGCCCCGGGTGCAGCGGAGCAGGTGGCGGGCACAACGGGTGGACCCAGTGGGCGGACCCCGGGTGCAGCGGAGTAGGTGGTGTGCACAACGGGTGGACCCGGCGGGCGGGCCCCGGGTGCAGCGGAGCAGGTGGTATGCACAACGGGTAGACCTGGCGGGCGGACCCCAGGTGCAGCAGAGCAGGTGGCTACTTGCTATGTGGTCTGTTGGAAATTTTCTCAATAAAAAGTTTGGGAAATTATACATTTTTCTTAGATGAAATATACGTGGTTTCATTGCTCTTATCATATTTTATGTGGCCTTGAAGGAACATAATTCTTTTTCTTTTTTTGCAGGGGACCATAATACTTAATAATTTCTATATTGCTCGAAAATGTAAAATTACCTGTAATCCATAAATGGGGTGTGCTTGGCACTCTAAAGCTTTGCTCTGCCCTTCTTTTCCTTGGTCTGCACACTTTGCAGCACAGCCTATGGCTAGGGGTGCAGGCTGGTGGTGGGAGAGTATGGGGAGGGACGATGTGGGGGAGGCCACAGGCCAGGCCGGGAGGGAGGGAAGGGAGTGTAGGGTACAGGGAGGGACAATGTGGGGTGACCTGCGGGCCAGGGTCCCTGCGCGTTCTTCCTGGAAGGCACTTCCACGTTGGGGCTGAAGGAAAGGTGACTGTGGAAAAGGGATACATATTCAAATACCAAGAAATGTGGATTTTTCCCTTTGAATGTCTGTTAATTTCTTATATATTTCAAGAATCCCATAAGAGACTGGTCTCTAGGCATCTGCCCATGGTGGGGGTGGGGGGCTGGGCACCTCCCAAGGAGGTGCAGGCGGCTTTCCAGGGTGTGTGGGGCCAGAGAGCCTGGCTGCCCCGCTACTCCTTGAAGGCCCGTGGCTTTGGACACAGCGTGGCCTTTCATAAGGTCCCATGGCCTCACTTATTGTTAAGAACCTAATTTTTTTTTATCTTAGTATAAAACAGTTCCAGAGTGTACATTAAAAAAAATATAGATATGACATTTTTCAGTGTTACCATTTTATTAAAATTACGTATACCTATTTTCATCTGTTTTTTGTGAGAAAGACAAATGCCAGTTTAAAAAAAATGATTTTGGGTGTTTTGAACTAATTATTGAACTTTAAACAAACGTAAATATACGTGTGTGTTTGTGTATGATATGTCAGACAAAACTAGGAAGTTTGGGGATAAAAAGAGAGGATGGTTGTCCCTGTCTGTACCAGAAGAGAACAGCCGTTTGCTGCCCATCCCTCTGTCCCTCCCAGCCGACCTGGTCGCCTCGGTCCCTCTGATCTGACCTGGGCAGTGTCACTCAGTCACAGTGACTTCGGGTTGGGTATGGTGTTGGGCATGGAGCAGGCGCTGCAGGAGCTCGTCGGCCGCAGTTTGCAAGGCCCCAGGTACTGCTGCAGCCACATGTCGCCAGGGCTCTGTCACGTGAGCAGGAGCGTGGATGCAGGAAGGCTCTGAGCTCAGCACCCCGATGCCTCCTCACGGGCCCCAGCAGTGGTGTGCCCTGTCGACTCTTCTCCTGGCAGAGCTTCTTTTTTCCTTAATTAACCTTGTGACTCACTTTTATTGAGTTGCTTCATAGGATTCAGCGGAGTTTGTGTAGAAACAAGTACTTTCTTTTTGCTCTCCTTTTTCATGTGTTTACGTATTTGAATTACAAAAGGTCCATCCCAAGCCAGATTGCCGTGCACAGCTTTAGAACAGACCCGGGGCTGCCCCTGTGGGCCCCCGCCCATCTGCTGAGCTGGGGTGTGTAAGCATACCCCATCTCCTTTGTTTGGCTCTCGTCTATGTAAATGAAATTGAATTTCAGTGTGGCCCTGCCATGTTTCTCTTTCTGTTCCTCACTTTAGCAAGCTGAGCAGCTGGGGAGGGAAGACCAGCAGCGACTGCACCGGAATCGCAAGCTGGTGCTTATGGTGGACCTGGACCAGACTCTCATCCACACAACTGAGCAGCACTGCCCGCAGATGTCCAACAGGGTAGGGGCTTCGCATGGGTGGCCCGCATGTTCCCACACCACCCCCTGTTACCACGACAACCGGGGCAGCTCCATTCAGGGTCCTGGGCCAGCAGCGTGCCTCGGAAGCTGGTGGGCACTTGGTGTGCAGGCGCCATGGGCGCTGGGGAGCCTGTGGTCTCAGGTCCAGTGCCCTGCGCAGGGTCCAGGCCAGTGAGGGGCGCACACAGCTTAGAAGGGGGGACTATTGCCTCCTGAGCGCCACTCAGCCAGAAGGAGGCTGTGCACAGGGGGACAAGAGAGGCAGGTTTGGGACTGCCTCTCCAGATTCAGTAGGAGAGCTGAGTGGATGGCTGTGGCATCACCTGGTGTGAGTGTGCAGCTGGGGGAGTCCTTTATGGGGAGGACTAGTTGGATTTTGGATGTGCAGGGTGGATTCCTAGGCCTGCACTCAGAAGAGAGCAGGCTGTAGTACAGCTTGCGAATCAGCCTCTCATGGGCTCGCAGGGGAAGGAGAGGGAAGTGAAGGGCACAGTGGCAAGGACGGAGCTCTGTCTTGGGATACGTGAAACTTTCCCAGGTCAACCAGCTCCTCAGTCAGGAGCCTGAGAAGGTTTTAGACAAGAAGATCTTTAAGGTCCGTTAGAGTGGCTGGTCCCCGGCTTGCCCTTCCACGCTGTCGTGCACGGTGAGTGCTGTCCCGCTGGGAGAGTTAGCACGTGTTCAGCAGTCTTTGCTGATAAGCACGTAGAAGGGAGATGGCTTTCCAGGGCCCGCTGACTTCTTCAGCTCCCAGGCGTTACTGAGCACGAGGAGGAGATGCCAGTACAGCCGTCCGAGTATTCTCAGCCGGAGACTGTAGAGCCCCTCCTGGGGCTGGGCCCAGGTGGGCAGCTGGGGGTGGGCAGAGGCTGTAAGGCGGGCCGGAGAGCCAGGGGTCCCCTCCTCGAACTACTGGGCATTTAGACCAGAAAGTTTTCCTTTGTCAGCAGCGACAGAACAGTGCTGCTAGTACACGAGAGAGCTTCGTACAAAGTTTAGCTGTAGATTTCATCAAGAAGGGTCTGGTCATCAGGTTTTACTCAGTCAGTTTATTGGGCAGCACAAAGACACGCAGCCTGCTTGTGTGGCGACAGAGCACAGGGACAAGGAAGGCGCCAGTGTCACCAGCTCCCTTGCATCGTGGGCGTGCTCCACTTTTCCGTCATGAGGACCGAGTTTCTGTTTATGTCTGGAATTCAGTTCTGGCCCCTCAAAGCACAGTTTATAGTTTTACATTAGGTTCATCATTTTGAATATCGTTGGATCTTATATAGGCATATATTGTTCTTTGTGTAATAGAAGCTGTTACTAGGTTTACTCAGATTGTTTCATTCATCCTCACTCCTCTGCTTACTAAATGCTTTTAAAAGGTTTGGGGACTTCATGAAAGTACTCTATGTGTACATCCCTGCCTCTATTGCCTTGGCTGTTAATGTTTTATTGTGCCTTTGAAGTTGGCATTTTTAATTAGTTTTAAGAAACAGCTTGAACTGTTCATGATGCACCTGTTCAACTCATCAGCCCGTGTGATCTGGAGCAGATGTGTCCTGACGACCGCACACGTGGTGGGAGTGGAAGCAGCCCCGAGACGAGGCGTGTGCTTTGTGTCGTGCACCTCCCCTCCCTCCACGGGGCGTGGTCTCTGCTGCCTGCCCCTCAAGGGCTCGGCACCCGCACCGTGCCCCCCGAGGGCTCAGGTGCCTGCCCTTCACCCCTACCTACGAGGTTTGTCCGCAGTTTACTCAGGGCCCTCTACCCTCACGCCACACCTACTGAAACTTGGACTTTATTGTCACCTACAGAAACTTGCTTGCAATGACAGTGATGTATTTAATTCTGAGCTTGGAAAATCTGAACTCATATTTTTAAGGAACGTCCAACTCAAGGACTTTTCACTGTCAAGTAGGGTGAAAGTTGTTGATAAAATTTCACACTCTTAAATATTTTAACATGAGGGGTTTCGCTAGTTTAGAGCTAGTAAAAGTTTAATTTGGCCCTAAGGTCAAGTTACATTGTTTTTAAAAAATTTGTTAACTTTTTAAATGATCACTACAGTTAAAAGGATCATAGTTTAACTTCCTGAGAAAAATAAACTTATTTGCATGTTAGACATGTGTAAACAAATTGATGTTACTAGTTTTGTCTGACAGCTAAAAACGATTGAGAGTTCTGCTTCAGCTTCAGTACAGCACTTGAAAGTTACTAAGACTGTTTGAATTAGACTTCTAACAGGATGATCTTACTCTTAATTTGGTTTCAATGTACATATTTTGAAGTTTGTTCCCTTAAAATTAAGTTATATGGGAACATTCTACTGATGTTTATCAATAACAGTAAAATACTGTGCATATATTCCAAGGACATCTGTTCTAAACAATCTCCTGTGGCTCTGTGTTTGAAGAAGCAGGCCTCAGTGATCCATTTCAGGGTTACTTATTTTATCTGTTATGAGAATAATGGTTTGAAACGAAAGAGCCCAGAAAGCTTAAGGGTCTGTTGACAATGTGACTCTTTTTAGCCAAACTGTGTGACGTGTACTTGTCCAGAACTCGGGGTCCGTCCACTCGTGAGCATGTCTGTGCAGAGCACAGGGGTCCCGTCCACTCTTGTGAGCATGTGTGTGCAGACCATGGGGGGTGCCGTCCACTCTCACGAGCACGTGTGTGTGGACCACAGGGTTCCCATCCACTCTCATGAGCACGTGTATGCAGGTCATGGGGGTCCTGTTCACTCTCATGAGCACGTGTGTGTGGACCGCAGGGTTCCCGTCCACTCTCATGAGCACGTGTATTCAGGTCACAGGGGTCCTGTTCACTCTCATGAACGTGTGTGCAGAATACAGGGATCCCGTCAACTCTCATGAGCATGTGTGTGCAGACCATGGGGATCCTGTCCATGCGTGAGTACGTGTGTGCAGAGCATTTCTCTTTGGAACCTGGTGCTTTGACAGGAGAGAGGCTACCAGTGTCCCCTGGGCTAGTGTCCTGGGAAGCACGGTCTGGGTTGGGCTATCCAGGCTGCTTCAGCCGGCTCATGTTCTCTGACCGGCACCCTCTCTGCTTTCAGGGTATTTTCCACTTCCAGCTGGGCCGTGGGGAGCCCATGCTGCACACCCGCCTGCGTCCTCACTGCAAGGAGTTCCTGGAAAAGATCGCCAAGCTGTACGAGCTGCATGTCTTTACGTTTGGAAGCAGGCTGTACGCACACACGATTGCCGGTGAGCAGCCTGGTGGTCGCCCGGGGGCTTCAGGGTGTCAGGGAGCCAGAGCTGGGCTCCAGCCGGTCCTGGTTGGCAGCTCAGTGTCACTGATGTATTTCCAACTTTTAGTGATGTTTCCCTAAAGGTGAAGGGAAGGAAAATCAGAAAGCTCTCCCCGAAACCTAATTTCAGCAGTAAGGGTGGTGCCTGGGGGGCATGGGCAGGTTAATAGGAGTGCGCAGGAGGGAAGAGGGCAGACTCTGTTCCCATTGGGTCTGGACATTTGTCAGGGCACTGCCTGTGGAAGTAAAAACTTTCTGCATAGAATCTTTTCTTTAAACATTTCATTAATGCTTGGAAGTCGCAGTAGTAACCACGTAGGTTATGATTGCTTGTCTGCACGTAACGTCTTCAGCACACACAGACTGGTTGTCTTGGCAGGAGTGTGCAGCTTTGGCGCCAGCAGCGCTTTTGCGTGTCATGGCGCGTGTGGACCACCTCTGGGCATCACTCCGTGATTCTAATATAAGAGCATGAAATGGCACCCACCCAATGGGTACAGCGCTCTGAGCATAGATGGAGAAAGCAGCCCAGTCATGGCATTGTTTGTGTTACTCAGACTGTTCAAATGATACCAGGGAAAGTTTAAAAGTTGCGAACCGACCTCTCACCATCACCACATCCCTGCGTATTTCCCAGACTGTTCCTTCCAGTTGTACATGGTTTGTCTTGATGTACACAAGAGTTTGTGTCCTGTTCTTTCTGTGTGAGGTGATGCCACTGAAGAGGTTATGGATACTTTAAGTGTCGTCTGAGGTGACCACCTGGGAACCATTCCTGTTCTTGGATAATTACATTATTTTGGTTTTTCATCATATGAAAAACAGTGCATTAAAATCAAGCATAATAGGATTTCTCCTTTTCCTTTTGGATTAGCTCCACTGGGTGGGTTCCTGGAGAGATGAATGGAGATGGCGTGCTCTCTGGTGGTGGTGCATCTCGTGTGGGCAGCTCTGCGACAGCATCTGCTTCCCTGTGGCCTAGCCCGTTTGTGCTCACAGGTGTGAGGCGCACCTGGGTGCAGGGAGCTGAGGCTGCTGCGAGCGGCACCGAGGAGGACATGGGGCCCCTCCTTCAGTGGGGTCAGGGACAGGGGCCTATCAGTGGGCCGCAGCGTGGAGGCATCTTCCCTCCTTGGGGTTTAAGGCCAGTCTGGGCTGTGGGATGGGGTCTTGGAGCAGGCCTCGTGGGATGGGTCTCCGTCCTCAAAGACCTGTTACCCTCTGTATTCCACTGCTGAGCATCTGTGATGGGTTTGGCACAGCAGCAAGGAGGGCCCAGTTGTGGTCTGCTTCCCATGGGCCCCATAGAGCATCCGTCCTGGCGCGGAAGCGGCGAGACCAGGTGTTTGCTTCCGCTCTTCCATCCAGCACCGCCCTGGAGAGCCCGGCGAGCTTCTCCCTTAGAGCCCACATCACCAAAGCCCCCACAAAATGGCTGGTTGTCAGGGGCTGGCGCAGAGTCCTGGCTGTGAGGGCGTGCATAGCTGGTGGTCTTCCCACGGCCCCACCCCAGGGCTGTAGCCTCTGTCTGTGGCCTGGAGGGAGCACTGGCAGCTCCTGTGGTCTTCCCTAAAACCAGATGTTGGGGGACGCCCAAGCGCAGGTCTTCAGGTGAGCTGTGGGTTTGTCACTTGGGTCTTGGGTGCCCCCCATCAGTAGCCCGTCCTTCAGGCTGTCCCAAGCCCTTGTCACTGTGGCTGCCTGGCTTGGGAGCAGCACTGGGTGTCACATGCGAGGGGCCTGCTTGGGTGGGCCTGGCTCCTCCAGAGGAAGCGGGTATTGGTGCTGGGTGGAAATGCGGCTGATTTCCACGCTGGGGGCACGCAGGGGGTCCGGGTGCTCAGTTAGAGTGTGGTGCCCCCATTTCTGCACCTCTAGTGGGCTCTGTAATGAGTTGTGAGCTTGGGGGCCGTGAGACGTGGTAGCCAGGTAAGAAGTGCATTTGCAGAGGGAACCTGGAGCCAGTCCCACATACGGCTTGGCCTGGTCTGTCAGCCACTCACATGACCAGAAACTGGTTTGGCTTAAACATCTGGGATTTATTAGCTCAAGGTTTTGAGGCCAAAATCAAGATATTGGCAAAATGTCTTCTCCCTGAGTTTGTGCGTGTGGCACTGGCTGCTGGTGTCCTCTGGCTCTCCTTGGCTGGAATCCCCACACTGCATCCCGTGGGTGCCCTCTCCTGCCATCTGGGTGGGTCCTGTTGACTTCTGGCTTCTCCTGTGGCCTTCTTGGGTCCTGGCCTCCAGTTCCTCATAAGGCCTCCAGGCATCCAGATTAAGGCCCCCCTGCTTCCGTAGACCGTAGCGTCCCTGAAAATGACAAGCTGCCTTACTGTGCTGCAGTGGGGGTCAGCCTCCAGACCCTCTCCCAGGTAAGAGGCCCAGTGCTGAACGCATGTGGCATGAGTCACACCCGTGCAACCTGCCCAGAGCAGGCGGACTTCCCTCCACAGGCAGCTCTTGCCCCTTCCATATCCTGACTTGCCCCATTGTGGTTTTTCTGTGTGCGGGCCGGCATAAGAAATTAAACGGGAATTTGGGGGGAGTTTAAAGAGTGTGTTGTTTAGTCTCCATATGTTTGTGAGAGCTCTGTTTCTTTGGTGATTATTAATTTCTAGCTTTGTTCCATTGTGATCAGAGAAAGTGCTTTGAATAATTTCAGTCTTACTAAATTTATAAAGACCCAGTTTGTGTCCCAGCACATAATCTATCTTGGAGAACGTTCCATGGGCACTAGAGAAGAATGTGTATCCTTGTGTTTTAGGGTGTGATGATCTATCTATATGTGTATGTCTGTCAGGTCTAATTCATTTATCACATTGTTTAGGTTTTCTCTTTCCTTGTTCATTCTCTGTCTGGTTGTTCTGTCTATAGAGGAGAGTGGTGTACTGAAGTCTCCTACTATTGTTGAAATGTTGATTGCTCCCTTCAGTTTTGCCAATGTCTGCCTCACGTACTTTGGAGCTCCTTCATTGGGAGCATAGACGTTTATTTTATTTTTATTTATTTTAATTAATTAATCTAACAATTTTTATTGATACAGCAATGTACAGGCACCTACATTCTTAACATACAAACATTCCATACATGGTGTACAATCAGTGGCTCACGATATCATCGCATAATAGTATATTCATCACCATGATCAGTTTTTAGAACATTTGTATCACTCCAGAAAAAGAAGTAAAAAGGAGAAGGAAAAAACTCATACATACCACTAGTATTTCCATCTATCCAATATATATTTTTTAAATTTTAACATTTGTTCCCCCTTTTATTTATGTATTTTTAATCCATGTTTTACTCATCTGTTCACACTATAGTTAAAAGGAGCATCAGACACAAGGTTTTCACAATCACACAGTCACATTGTGGAAGCTACATCATTGCACAATCATCTTCAAGAAACGTGGCTACTGGAACACAGCTCTAAAGTTTCAAGCACTTCCCTCTAGCCTAATATACCTTCATCTAAAAAGGGGATATCTATGTAATGTGTGAGAATAACCTCCAGGATAACCTCTTGACTGTTTGAAATCTCTCAGCCATTGACACTTTATTTTGTCTCATTTTTGCTCTTCCCCCTTTCAGTTGAAAAAGCTTTCTCAATCCCTTGATGCTGAGTCCCAGCTCTTTCTAGGATTTCTGTCCCATGTGGCCAGGGAGGTTTATACCCCTGGGAGTCATGTCCCGCATAGAGAGGGTGAGGGCGGTGAGTCTACTTGCCGTGTTGGCTGAGAGAGGCCACATCTGAGCAACAAAAGAGGTTCTCTGGGGGGTGACTCTTAGGCCTAATTTTAATTAGGATTAGCCTAGCCTTTGCGGGGATAAGTTTCATAGGAACAAACCCCAAGATTGAGGGCTCGACCTATGACCTGGCTGTCTCCAGTGCTTGCGAGAATATCAGAAAATCTCCAAATGGAGAAATTGAATTTCCCCCTTTCTCGCCATTCCCCCAAGGGGACTCTGCAAATACTTCCTTATTCACTGTTCAGATCACATTGGGATTTATCAGGGCATCCCTCTGGACAGACCTGTAACATCTCGTGCTCTATTCAAGACTCCATGTCCTTATGGTGTTCAATTAAACTGTCCATATTAAGTTATATTAGGAAATGCACTAGTCAAAATACTAATTTGTACCAAATAAACATTTTTTGCTTGAGATTCATGCATAACTTAATGTTTTAAAATATGAATTACCATCTATTTTCAACCGCCTGCAATATTGACATTCCTTTGTTCTTCATTCAAAAACATTTTTTACTTTGTACATTTAGTTACTATCATTGTACACTCTAGGCATTCCTAGATTATGCCATCTCAGTCTTTATCATCGATCTTTCCTTCTAATTGCATTTGGGGAGCATAGACATTTATGGTTGTTAATTCTTCTTGGCGAATTGTCCCTGTCATTAATATATAGTGTCTTTCTTTGTCTCTTATGATGTCTTTACATTTAAAGTCTATTTTGTCTAATATTAGTATAGCTACTCCTGCTTTCTTTTGATTACAGTTTACATGGAAGATCTTTTTCCATCCTTTCACTTTCAATCTGTTTGTCTCTCTGTGTCTAAGATGAGTCTCTTGTAAGCAGCATATATCTGGATTATATTTCTTTATCCATTCTGCCAATCTGTATTTTTTTTCTTTCTTTTTTTTTTTGCATGGACAGGCACCGGGAATTGAACCCGGGTCTCCAGCTTGGCAGGTGAGAATTCTGCTACTGAGCCTAATCTGTATATTTTAATTGGTAAGTTTAGTCCAGTAATATTCAAAAGTTATTACTGTAAATACATTTCCTGACTCCACCATCTTATCCTTTGGATTTTTTTGTTTGTTTGATCTGTATATTCTTTTCCTTCTCTCTTTTTATCCTTTAACTTACCCTTAGTGGTATTCCTCAGTTCTGTGCTCTCCTCCACACCTCTCTCTCGTGTCATTTTTTTTCCAGCGGACAGGACTCCCTTTAGTATTTCTTGTAGGGCAGATCTCTTTTTTACTTCTTCTCTCAGTCTTTGTTTTTCCTTGAAGATTTTAATCTCTCCCTCAATTTTGAAGGACAAATTGGCTGGTCAAAGAATGCTTGGCTGGAAGCCTTTCTCGCTCAGGATCTTAAATATATCATACCACTGCCTTCTTGATTCCATGGTGTCTGTTGAGAAGTCCAATCTCAGTCTTAATGTGTTTTCCCTTGTATGTAGTAGATCGTTTTTCTTATGCTGCTTTCAGGACTTTCTGATTCTCTTCAACATTTGACAGGCTGATTAGAATGTGTCTTGGAGTAGGCTTATTCACATCTATTCTATTTGGGGTTTGTTGGACCTCTGATTTGCATATTTATGTCTTTTTATAACTGTTGAGAAGTTTTCTCTGATTTTCTCTTAAACCAACTTTCCCAGTTCATTACTCTTCTTTTCTCCTTCTGAGATAGCATTGATTCTTGTATTTGCTCACCTCTTGTTGTCCATCATTTTCCTAAGATCCAGTTGCATTTTTCCGTCCTTCTTGCCGTTTTCTTTTACGTGCTCTAGTTCAGTTGTTCTGTCTTCTAGCTTACTTGTTCTTCCTTCTGCTGCTTCAAATCTGCTGTTATGTGTCTCTAGTATATTTCTAATTTTATCTACTCTATCTTTCCTACTGTGAGATCTGCCATTTTTCTATTTAATCTTTCACATTCTTCTTTATGCTCTTCTAGTGTTTTTCTGATATCCTTTATTTCTTTATTTTATTTATTAAACATACCAGCATGCAAACATTCTTCCCATATGATCCTTCCATTCTACATATATAATCAGTAACTCACAGTAACATCACATAGTTGTATATTCACCATCATGATCATTTCTTAGAACATTTGCATCAATTCAGAAAAAGAAATAAGGAGAAAACAAAAAAATTCATACATACTATACCCGTTACCCCTCCCTTTCATTATTACTAGCATTTCAATCTAGTATATTTATTTTTACATTTGTTCCCCTTATTGTTTATTTATTTTTAATCCATGTTTTATTCATCTGTTGACAAGGTAGATAAAAGGAGCAGCAGGCACAAGGTTTTCACAATCACACAGTCACATTGTGAAAGCTCTATCATTATACAATCATCTTCAAGAAACATGGCTACTAGAACACAGCTGTATAGTTTCAGGCCGTTCCCTCCAGCCTCTCCATTATACCTTAACTAAAAAGGTGTTATCTGTATTATGTATAAGAGTAACCTCCAGGATAACCTCTCAACTCTGTTTGGAATCTCTCAGCTATTAACACTTTATTTTGTCTCATTTCGCTCTTCTCCCTTTTGGTCAAGAAGGTTTTCTCAATCCCTTGATGCTGAGTCCCAACTCATTCTAGGATTTATGTCCCACGCTGCCAGGAAGATCCATACCCCTGGGAGTCATGTCCCATGTAGAGAAGGGGAGGGCTTTGAGTTTGCTTATCATGTTGGCTGAGAGACAGAGGCCACATCTGAGCAACAAAAGAAGTTCTCTGGGGGTGACTCTTAGACCTAATTTTAAGTAGGCTTAGCCTGTCCTTTGTGGGGTTAGCTTTCATATGAACAAACGCCAAGATTGGGGGTGCAGCCTGTTGCTTTGGTTGTCTCCACTGTTTGTGAGACTATCAAGAATTCTTCACTTGGGGAAGTTGAATTTTCCCCTTTTTTTACCATTCCCCCAAGGGGACTTTGCAAATACTTTTTTATTCGCTGTTCAGATCACTCTGAGATTTATTGGGGCATCACTCTGGAGAACCTACAAAATCTCATGCCCTACTCAAAGTTCCATGTACTATGGTACTCAATTAAGCTGTCCACATAAGTTATATTAGGAAATGCACTAGTCAAAATACAACTTTCGTACCAAGTATTTTTTGCTCTAGTCTCACACACAAGTTAAAGTTTTTAAATATTAATTACCATCTGTTTTCAACACCCTGCAGTATTGACATTCCTTTGTTCTTTCTTATGCAAAAACATTTTTTAATTTGTACATTTAGTCACTATCATTATACACTCTAGGCATTCCTAGATTATACCGTCTCAGTCTTTATTGTCTATCTTTCCTTCTGATTTCATTTGTGCCCCCAGGCCTCCTCCCTCTATCATTCACACATTCAGCTTCATTCAGTGTTCTAACATTACTGTATTACATATACATATTGTATCCTTTTCTGAATTTTTACAATCAGTCCTGTTGCACAATCTGTGTCCCTTCAGCTCCAATTACCCAATATCTACCCTATTTCTATCTCCTAATGGTCTCTGTTACCAACTGAAGTTTTCCAAGTTCATTCACTAATGTCAGTTCATATCAGTGAGACCATACAGTATTTGTCCTTTTGTTTCTGGCTATTCCCACTCAGCATAATGTCCTTAAGGTCCATCCATGTTGTTACATACATCATAACTTTATTCTGTCTTACAGCTGCATAATATTCCATTGTATGTATATACCACAGCTTGTTTAGCCACTTGTCTGTTGATGGATGTTTGGGATGCTTCTATCGCTTGGCAATTGTAAATAATGCTGCTGTAAACATTGGTGTGCCAATATCTGTTTGTGTCCTTGCCCTCATGTCCTTTGAGTAGATACTTAGCAATGGTTTGCTGGATTGTATGGCAATTCTATACTTAGCTTCCTGAGGAACTACCGAACTGCCTTCCACAGCGGTTGTACCATTTTACCTTCCCACCAACAGTGGATAAATGTGCCTCTTTCTCCACATCCTCTCCAGCACTTGCAGTTTTCTGTTTTATTGATAATGGCCATTCTGGTGGGTGTGAGATGATACCTCATTGTGGTTTTGATTGCATTTCCCTAATAGCCAGGGAAGTTGAGCATCTTTTCATGTGCCTTTTAGCCATTTGTATTTCTTCTTCTGAGAAGTGTCTGTTTATGTCTTTTGTCCATTTTTTAATTGGGTTGTCTGTCTTTTTGTTGTTGAGTTGAACAGTCTCTTTTTATATTCTGAATACTAGACTTTTATCTGCTATATTGTTTCCAAATATTGTCTCCTGTTGTGTAGGCTGTCTTTTTAGTTTCTTGACCAAGTTCTTGGATACACAGAAGTGTTTAATTTTGAGGAGTTCCCATTTCTTTCTTTTCTTTCTTCAGTGCTCATGCTTTTGGTGTAAGGTCTAGGAAACCGCCTCCTATTATTAGATTTTTAAAATATTTCCCTACATTTTCTTCTAGAAGTTTTATGGTCTTAGATCTAATGTTTAGGTCTTTCATCCATTTTGAGTTAATTTCTGTATAGGGTATGAAATATGGATCCTCTTTCATTCTTTTGCATGTGGATATCCAATTCTCTAGGCACCATTTATTGAAGAGACTCTTCTGTCCAAGGTGAGTTGGCTTGACTGTCTTCTCAAAGATCAGTTGTCCATAGATGAGAGGGTCTATATCTGAACATTCTATTCTATTCCATTGGTCAATATTTCTGTCTTCATGCCAGTACCATGCTCTTTTGACCACTGTAGCTTCATAATACCCCTTAAAGTCAGGTAGCATGAGACTTCAGACTTCATCTTTCTTTCTCAGGATACTTTTAGCTATTCGGGACACCCTGCCCTTCCAGATACATTTGGTTAGTAGTTTTTCTATTTTTGGAAAGTAAGTTTTTAGAATTTTAATTGGTATTGCATTGAATCTGTATATCAGTTTAGATAGAATTGACATTTTAACTATGTTTAGTCTTCCAATCCATGGCACAGTGTGCCCTTCCATTTATTTAGGCCTTCTGTGATTTCTTTTAACAATTTCTTGTAGTTTTCTTTGTATAGGTCTTTTGTCCCTTAAGTTAAATTTATTCCTAAATACTTTACTCTTTTGCTTGCAATCATAAATAGAATTTTCTTCTTGGTTTCCCCTTCAGATTGCTAATTACTAGTGTATAGAAACACTACAGATTTTTGAGTGTTGATCTTGTAACCTGCCACTTTGCTGTACTCATTAGTTGGCTCTAGCAGTTTTGCTGTGGATTTTTCAGGGTTTTTGACGTATAGTATCGTATCATCTGCAAACAGTGAGAGTTTTACTTCATCCTTTCCAATTTTGGTGCCTTGTATTTCTTTTTCTTCTCTAATTGCTCTGGCTAGCTAGAACTTCCAACACAATGTTGAGTAACAGTGGTGATAGTGGACATCCTTTTCTTATTCCTGATCTTAGGGGGAGTGTTTTCAGTTTTTCCCCGTTGAGGATGATGTTAGCAGTGGGTTTTTCATATATTCCCTTTATCATGTTGAGGACGTTCCCTTCTATTCCTGTCCTTTGAAGTGTTTCCAACAAGAAAGATGTTGAATTTTGTCAAATGCCTTTCTCCATCCATCAAAACGATCATGTTGTTTTTCTGCTTTGATTTGTTGATATGGTGTATGACATTAATTGATTTTCTCATGTTGAACCATCCTTGTATACCTGGGATGAATCCTACTTCGTCATGGTTTACAATTCTTTTAATGTGTTGCTGGATTCAATTTGCAAGAAATTTGTTGAGAATTTTTGCATCTATATTCATTAGAGAGATTGGTCTGTAATTTTCTTCTCTTGTAATATCTTTGTCTGGTTTTGGTATGAGGGTGATGTTGGCTTCGTAGATTGAGTTAGATAGCTTTCCCTCCTTTTCAATTTTGTTGAAGAGTTTGAGCAGGATTGGTACTAATTCTTTCTTGAATGTTTGGTAGAATTCACATATGAAGCTGTCTGGTCCTTTTTTCTTCTCAAGTCAATGTTGGTTGTTCATGCCTTTCTAGGAAGTTGTCCATTTCATCTACATTGTTGAGTTTATTAGCATAAAGTTGTTCATAGTATCCTCTCATTACTTCCTTTGTTTCTGTAGGGTCAGTGGTTATGCCTCCTCTTCTATTTCTGATTTTATTTATTTGCGTCCTGTCTCTTCTTTTTGTCAACCTTGCTAAGGATCCATCAATCTCATTGATTTTCTCATAGAACCAATTTCTGGTTTTGTTGATTTTCTCGATTGTTTTCATGTTCTCAGTTTCATTTATTTTTACTCTAATCTTTATTATGTCTTTCCTTTTGCTTGCTTTGGGATTAGTTTGCTGTTCTTTCTCTAGTTTTTCCAAGTAGACAGTTAATTCCTCGATTTTTGCTCTTTCTTCTTTTTTGATATAGGCATTTAGGGCAATAAATTTCCCTCTTAGCACTGCCTTTGCTGCATCCCATAAATTTTGATATGTCATGTTTTCATTTTCATTTGCCTCAAGATATTTACTGATTTCACTTGTAATTTCTTCCTTGACCCACTGGTTGTTTAAGAGTGTGTTGTTGAGCCTCTATATATTTGTGAATTTTCTGGCACTGTGCCTGTTATTGATTTCCAAGTTCATTACTTCATGATCTGAGAAAGTTTTTTGTATGATTTCAATCTTTTTAAATTTATTGAGACTGCTTTGTGACCTGTATTTTCTTTTGCTTGTCGGATTTCAGTATATGGTCTGTTCTTGAGAATGATCCATCAGCACTTGAGAAAAAGGTGTATCCTGCTGTTGCAGGGGGTAATGTTCTATAAATGTCTGTTAAGTCCAGCTTATTTATTGGTTTATTCAAATTCTCAGTTTCTTTATTGATCCTCTGTTTAGATGTTCTGTCCATTGATGAGAGTGAGAATTGAAGTCTCCAACTATTATGGTAGATGTGTCTGTTTTCAGTGTTTACCTCGTTTATTTTGGAGCATTCTGGCTTAGTGCATAAATATTTATGATTGTTATGTCTTCTTGTGGAATTGTTCCTTTTATTAATACATAGTGTCCTTCTTTGTCTCTTTTAATTGTTTTACATTTGAAGTCTAATTTGTTGGATATTAGTATAGCTGCTCCTACTCTTTTCTGATTGTTTTTTGCATGAAATATCTTTTCCCAACCTTTCCCTTTCAACTTAAGTTTATCCTTGGGTCTAAGATGCATTTCCTGTTGACAGCATATGTAGATGGGTCCTGTTTTTTAATCCATTCTGCCAGTCTATGTCTTTTGATTGGGAATTTAATCCATTAACATTTAGTGTTATTACTGTACAGCCAGTACTTTCTTCTACCATTTTGCCCTTTGGATTTTATACATCATATCTAATTTTTCTTCTTTTTACCTTTACTGATTGTCTTCATTTCTACACTCTTCTCCATACCTCTCTCTCCTGTCTTTTCCTATCTGTCTCTAGTGCTCCCTTTAGCATTTCTTGCATAGCCATTCTCTTGGTCACAAATTCTGTCAGTGATTTTTTGTCTGAAAATGTTTTAATTTCCCCCTCGTTTTTGAAGGACAATTTTTGCTGGATATAGAATTCTTGGTTGGCAGTTTTTCTCTTTTAGTAACTTAAATATATCATCCCACTGTCTTCTTACCTCCATGGTTTCTGCTGAGAAATCTATGCATAGTCTTATTGGGCCTCCCTTGTTGTGATGGATTGCTTTTCTTTTGCTGCTTTCAAGATACTTTCTCTTTGACATCTGACATTCTAATTAGTAAGTGTCTTGGAGTGCGTCTGTTTGGATCTATTCTCTTTGGGGTACACTGCACTTTTTGGATCTGTAATTTTAAGTCTTTCATAAGAGTTGGGGAATTTTCAGTGATAATTTCCTCCATTAGTTATTCTCCACCTTTTCCCTTCTCATCTCCTTCTGGGACACCCACAACACGTATATTCATGTGCTTCATGTTGTCGTTCTGTTCCCTGTGTCCCTGCTCATATTTTTTCATTCTTTTCCCTATATTTTCTTTTGCTTGTCGGATTTCAGATGTCCTGTCCTCCAGTTCACTAATCCTATCTTCTGCCTCTTGAAATCTGACATTGTAGGTTTCCATCATTTTTTTCATCTCTTCTACTGTGCCTTTCCTTCCCATAAGTTCTGTGATTTGTTTTTTCAGACTTTTTATTTCTTTTTGTTCATTTCTTGCCTTCTTTATATCTTCCCTCAGTTAATTGATTTGATTTTTAATGAGGTTTTCCATGTCTTTTCGAACATTCTGAATTAATTGTTTCAACTCCTGTATCTCATTTGAATTGTTGGTTTGTTCCTTTGACTGGGCCATATCTTCAGTTTTCCTAGTATGATTTGTTATTTTTTGTTGGCATCTAGGCATTTAATTTCCTTAATTAGTTAATTGTGGATATTGTTTTTACTTTTTTTACCTAGGGTTTTCTTGCTGGATGAATTTGTTGTCTATCTGTTCTTTCACATTCAGTTCAGCTTATTCTAGACCTCTAGCTTAGGTTTTGTTCAACAGATCAGAATTTTTCAGTTCTTGTTTTCTTGTTTCTTGCCCTGCCTGAATGGTGCCTTTTTTTTTTTTTTTTTTTTTTTTTTTTTTTTTTTTTTTTTTTTTTTTTTTTTTTTTTTTTTTTTTTTTTTTTTTTTTTTTTTTTTTTTTTTTTTTACCCCTTAGGAGGGTCTACTTAGGTAATATAGACCCCAGCCAGATTTTCCCAGACCAAACTGGCCTCCTATCAGGAGGAAAGAGTCACCTGTGTCGGTTTTCCCTGAGGGTGAGACCCAGCAGGTTGAAAGACTTTCCTGTGAAGTCTCTGGGCTCTGTTTTTCTTATCCTGCCCAGTACTTGGTGCTTGTCTGCCTGCAGGTCCCACCAGCATAAAATGATGCGGTACTTTAACTTCAGCAGACTCTCCCTGCTGGGGGCGTGGTGGAGGCAGAGGAGAGGTTGTAGACTGGTTTTAATGGCTTCAAATTACCAAGCCCTGGGGTCTTAAGGGAGGGATTCCATCTGAGCTGGGCCCCACCCCTCTCCCGTGGAAGGCACAGACTCCAGACAAACTCTCAGACAAGCTCAATTCTGCCTATCCCTGGAGCAGGTGGTGCCCAAGAAGCCTTGCAGCTGTACCCAAAGAGTAATCAATCCATAAAAACACAGCCACCAAAAAGAAAGAGAAAATTCCTTTCCCAAGCAGAGTTTGCCAATCAAGAGCTAAGTTGGTATGTTGCTTTGTGTACCTTCAGGTCATATGTGCCCCCTCCTTTCCTTCAGGGCTCAGACCCTTTCAAGTATAATGTGCTATCTGATCCAAAAATACCTCTGTTTCTTTTTTTCTTTTTCTGTCAGCCCTGTCCCTTCTACTCTGGGGCCAAAAAGAGCAGCCTCTGCTTTTACTCGAGGTTCAGCTGAGCTGGGGGCCTATTTTTAGTAGTCAGAATTTGTTGATTAATTCCACAATTGGGGCTTGGTTGGGCTCAGCCCCTGCTGCTAGTAAAGTCTCTTTCCTTTCCCCTCTGGGAGGCAGCCTGTGGGGGAGGGGCGCCAGCTGCCTCGGTTTGGGGAACTCACGGTTCTGGGTGAGCGAGTAGCCAATCCAACTGGTCCAGACTGGGGTACGCTGCATGTCTGATCATAGACGTGGCCCCAGCAGTTGTTCTGTCCTGTTCCTTGCTATTTGCTAGCTGCTCTGGAGGACGAACTAAATCCCACCCTTCTCTAAGCCACCATCTTGGCCCGATGTCCCTTTATTTCTTTATAAGTATTCTTGTTCCATATTCTGTGTTCCCTCTGGAAGTTTGGTTTGGTCATTTGGCTGGGCCATTTCTTCTTCACATGCTTTGTGATTTTCTCTTATGTTCAGGACATTTGATTTTCTTATTAAGGTTAATTTTGGTGGAGTTTTGTGGAAGTAAAATCATGGATCCCAAATGTTTGGAAAGTGCTCCCAAGAAACAGCAGAAAGTGATGAATTTGAAGGGAAAAGTAGAATTGTTTGGTATGTTTCGTTTTGGCAAAATGGCTGCTGCAATTGGCCACCATTCCAGTGTTAAAGTCAACAGGAGGCCACACAAGAAGAGAAGGAGATCCGTGGAGCCATGGCTGCAGCTCCACCACCAGTTGCAAAGCATTTGCATAAAACGCAAAGCCACATCTTTTCCGCCTAGAAAGTGCAGCCTTCTTTTTGGTGCTGGATTGTTATTAAAAAGTCATTCCAGTAGGCTCTGGCATAATACAAGAAAAGGCTAAGTCTTTATGTGATTCCCTGAAGGGAAATAAAGGTTAAGGGTCTGCCTCTACAGATTTTCAGGCCAACAAAGGCCGGTTACAAAGAGATGCAGCCCATGAATATAAAAGCAACAGGAGAGGCAGCTAGGGAGTTGCTGAAACATTAAAAAAAATTTATTTGGATTTTTCACATGGCCGGGGCATCACTTCCCTAACCCCACTGTGTGGAAGCGGTAACTGTAGATTGGCTGCAGAAAGCATAAGGAATGGAAAAGGAAGTATTTGTGGCATCTTTGGGGGATAATGGGTAATGTTCTAAAATTAGATTATAGTGATGATTGTAGAACTCTGTAAATAAGCTAAATTCCATTGAATTGTACAGTTTAAACAGGTGAACTTCAGGGCATGTAAATTTTATCTCTGTAAAGCTCTTAGGAGTACATTGCCAGCCCATTCCATTTCCATCATAAGGGGAATTGACCTGCGTTCCAGGGCTGTGGACAGCATGTAATGGAGGCAGCAGCTTGTCCGCAGGTGGTCCTGTCCACCTGTGGCTGGAGGGAATGGTGGAGATTGTCTCAGTCAGTGTGGCTGTTTGCAGAGGAGATGCGGCCCAGGCTTCGTTCTAATCCCTGGTCTCGTTTTGTCCCAAGGTGGTCCCTGAGCATCCTCTTTTTTTCCGGGAGACTGTAGTGTTGAACTGTTACAGTTTTCAGAGAACATGTGCTGGTATAATTAAAGTAGAAACGTTAAGAGCTTTGGGCACTTCTCCTTTAGCTGGTTGTAGAGACTAATAATTTCATTAAGTTCTAGTATTAGCCACTGGATGGCTCCGGTGTTCACGTAGAACCTAGGTTTTCTTTATAGGATTGATTTCGTCCAGGCATTTCTGTTAGTGGAATGCTAATGAACCCGTGACCCCAAGGCTTTGGAACCTTGTGTCCATGCTTGCTGGGAATGAATTGTCCAGAGGTGGCAAACACCCGTGAGGATATGGGTGCCAGTGGCGTGCAAAGTGACATTTGGGCGGCCACAGAGAAGCTTTTCTATTGTAATTAAAGTGTGCATATTTCAGCGTATGTTAGAGGTGTGTGTGTCAGGCCTGTGTCCCCACAGGCCCCTTCACAGAGGGTAACGGGAGGCATGGGGGGGTTGCTGGAGGGAGGTGGTTTGAAGCTGTCAGCAGCAGAAACACTGGGGAAATAAGGGAGTGTTGCATTTTGAAGGTGAAGCTTCAGTGTTTGACATTTGGGAAACGCTGATTTAGACAATATTCGACTTAAAAGTTTATGTCATTAGAAAAGATGCATTATCCGTGTTTGTGCTTATATTGAGTCCGAATTCAAAAGTGCCTCCAGGATACCTGGTTTGCCCTCTTAGCTCTGCAGGTAACAGTGAAGTCCAGGCGTCTGCCCACCCCCTCTGTGGTATAGAAATGACCTGCCCCTGGCAGTCACCCCACCGTGTATGCTTTTGGAGGGAGTATTGAGCTTTATTCATTCCCACATCTACTATTGCTAGAGTTCCAGATAGAGAACCAGCTACTGTGCTGTGAATGCCATTAAACACAATATCTTGTACCCGAAGGGGCAGTAGAATTCCTGTTTCTGACATCTCTAAATTTATGCTTTCAGGTTCTTAGGTGATATGGGGTTGAAATATTTCTTTCTGAGGCTTTCTAATTTAGTGAGTTTTTTCCCCCAGAACCTTTTAAATGGGTGGTGAAATTACATTCTTTACCTGACATTGGACTTCACACCTCTGATACATTTTACAACGAGAATAAACAAGCAGAAGGGCGTGTGTTGATCTGTGCTAACAACATGTGTTGTTTTCATTTAGCACTCCTACTTTCACAAACTGAGATAGATTTACTATGTGTAAATGAACAATTTATATTAGCATTTATATTCTTTAGTCTTTTATAAAATGTGGGTGCTTTTAAATGAATAATGTAAAATTAAAACTTTGCAGCCTTATGGAGATAAGACAGAAAACATTAAGATCAGAAAATGGATTGAATTTACAGATTGAGAGATGCAAATCCAAGGTCTCAAGAGCTCTTGACCTGTTTGTGGATTGTTGCCGTGGTCACTTCTAAAAAGTAGAATGTGTTTCTGCAGATAGCATTATTTAAGGCATTCAGGCAGGTGCACTTTTATTGTTATCATCCGTACATACTTGCAGCTCTTCTAGGAGTTTCTTTTTAAAAATTAAACTAGACTTTGTGATTAATAGGTGTTAATAAGTATAAGCAGATAATTACTTGGCAGAAAACTGCCTTCTCCCACTAGCTGTTTAGTATGTAATATAAAATACATTAGGAATATCACTTGATTTTATCATATAAATTTAATCCATGATGCTACCTAAATTTGCAGAATTTTTAAAATGTGGCATATAATGCGTAAAGTAACTGGCACTGACATTTCTGTATATTTCTACCGCAGCATGTGAGTGGTAGAAATCTGCTCGTATAGCTTGAGAGAAGAAAGTCTTCATTTATAGCGTTTTCTCTGTCATCCGTCCCAGCCGGCAGTGGAATTTGCAAGGGGCTGGGGGGTGGTGGAGGATAAACCAGGTGCAGCCGCAGGTGGTGTGGAGGTCCGCAGCCCACTCCAGGTGGCGGAGACCACGGCGGGCTCCCCATCTCTGCTGCACGCAGCTCAGCAGCATGTCCCAGATGGCCTCCGAGGTGACAGCTGTAGCCTTGTGCTCGCCACTGGACCGCAGGGGACGAGCTGGCAGGTGGCCACGGGGAGTCGGGCGCCAAGTGCACCACACCCCCTCCACCGTCTTGGGTGTCAGGTTGAAGCACGAGTGTTTGAATTTTGTCCTTTTTTCTTTTTAAAAGGATTTTTAGACCCTGAGAAGAAGCTTTTTTCTCATCGAATATTATCGAGGGACGAATGTATTGACCCATTTTCTAAAACAGGGAACCTCAGGTATGTATGTGGCTGTGATCATCACCAACACAGGTCACTTATTCTGGTCCCATGTTAGAATTGCCTTTTGAGAAGTACAGTGATAATTCTGAATGTAACATTTTCTGGGAATTGCCGCACCCTACCCCCATTTTGTTGTTAACTTCAGAAAGCTCATATTATCTTCTGAGCTGGACCTTGTCCTCCCCCTGCCCTTGCCTGTGATGGTCCTTGCCCTCTTATTGGTCCTGCAGGGACCACGAAGTGCCATTGTCTCCTCCGCACCCCTCCCTCCTAACCTGATCCCTCGGGGGTAGTCAGCTCACCTCCGGATAGTTTCTTCAACTGGACTTTAGCTTCCACCTCACTGCCCACTGCCCTGGCAGCCCCCGCTGCTCTCCTAGAGCCCTCTACTCGTCTCCTGTGACCTGCTGCCTGGAACTCGCCCCCATCATGTTCTCGTAACCACAGGTGAGGGAGGTGGAGGAGTGCACAGTGCCAGCCTTGAGGAACCTTCGGCACCAGGCCTGATGGACGTGCTGCTGTTCACGGCAGCACTGCCACATGTGAACTCTCGCAGCCTGTTTCATCAGTGAGGAGCCTGAGCACAGTCTGGCACAGGCTCTGCATTCCTCACTCTGCCAGGTGGCCTTGCCCACCTCCCACCTCTGCTGGCCATGTCCCCCCACGGTGCACACTCATGTGTTGGGCCGGGTGCGACGTTCCCTCTGCCGAGAGCAGGGTCTGTCCGCGCCCTTACAGGAGTATGCAGACTGTGTGGCGTGCACCTGGAGGGAGATGAGTGAGGCCAGCTGCCCACCTCAGCCCCACCTGTCGGGCCGGTGAACTCTTCTGCCTCCACCCATGATGCTTCCTTATACCCGGGCAGAATTCATCTCTTTCTCACTTAATGCTTATGTCGTTTTTTATTAATTCTTATATTGAAGCTCTGTCGTACCACTTATTAATTTCTTTGCTTACATGCTTATATTCTGCCGTCTCTACTAGAAACTAATAGTCTTGAAGCAAGAGGCCATTGATCCCTCCTGTAGCTCAGCATGTAGGATAGGTGTTTAATGCATCTTGTTTGAATTAAAGTTGCCATGTGGTATTCTGATTTTATACAAATGAGGGTCACAGTTTCAGTGTTAGCTAGTCATGGTACTTTCTGTGACCACTGAGTGTTTCCCTCTTAATTATAAGCATGATATTTAGATCTTTGTAACTGTGTATTTTTAAAAAGCAAAACAAAAGACTACAATCATTTTTAATGAAAGAAAAAAATCTTACTGTTTTAGTACTGCAAAAAACATTCATGTATCTATTTCTTAATCTAACTTACCCTAGGTGATCATTCTAGTAGCTCCAGCTTTTAGGTTTTTGTTCTTCTTCAGAGGCCTCTCTTGGAACTGATAAATCTCATAGCTGGAGAGACAGCTCCCACCACTTCACAGTGTCCAGGCGCTCTGATCTTTTAACTTGACATGCCCAGGGATGGCTGGGGCTTCTGGGGGCTCTGGGATTGGGTGATGGGGCAGGAGCCTGGAGGGGAGAGCATCAAGGGGAGGGGCCACGGGGGCCATGGGGCACCAGGAAAATGCAGCAGAAGGTTTTGGGGTGACTTCACTTATAGTTGCTGTGCTGAATCACTTGTTCCTTTCTGTGGCATTGGCTTTGGCATTTCTGGTTTGCGGTTTTCTTAGGAGCCGATCCCATACGTAGTTTATAAAGCCTTATATATTGTGCTCCCACGTGGCCGGCATCTGACAGTTCCCATATCTTCCTTCCCATGACCTGCACCTCTTCTCTGTCCTCTCCCTGAGGCTTTTGTCATGGGTTTTTCTTCCCCCACTCCCATTTGAGAGACTTAGGTGCTTGGACATTCCTTGCTGACTCTCTATAAGAAACTTCCCTATGTCTGCTCAGAAAGATAAGTCCTAGCCATTTCAGTAACATGATGAGAACTTTTTCGTGAATCTTGATGCCTAAAGAGACGTGGATAATAACTGCTGTAGCCTCTGTGATTATGTAGTTTGTGCTGGCCCTTTACCCAAACATTTCATTTTAGGAAATCCAGGCAGGCTGTGTGGCCTATTCAAGTTAATACTACTTGTTTCAAAACAGATTTTTGTTTTCCACTAGTTAGCTTCAGAGTGAGCCAATTGCCGAGGACAAAAGTCAATTTAAGGGAAGCTGTTAGTGTTTTAGATGGTGGTGGGGGTGAAGACAGGGATGGGACAGGGCCCTCCAGGGGCCCCTGGGAGCTGCCTGGCTGTATTTCTGCCCTACTCAATGTATTTTAAATGGGCTGTTGGATCTCTCCCTCATCTGGAGTTAAATGTCCCAGAAAGCATTAATGACATAAACCATTTTAGCTACCATGTTTGCATTTAAAAACAAACAAAAAAATAGCTCTTCATAAAAACTGCTGTTAATACAGTTTGAACGTGTGGCTCTTTTGTCCTGGTTTGTGTACGCTCTCTTAGTAGCTGGAAGCCTGCGGCATAGCAGGCAGTTCTGGGTTTCTTTTTCTTTTCTGACCCCACAGGATGGAAAAGCAGTCATCCTTCTGCGTTTCCAATGCTCCGGCTTACCTGTTTGAACCTCAGAATTACAGGCTGTAGTCAGGGCCCAGCTCTGTGGCCCTGTGTCAGCCCAGAGGCTCCTGAGCACCCCCACTCCCACCTCGCCTGTCCCGTCCGCCCCTGGGAGCTACACGCCTCGCCTCTGACGTCTCAGGGACACAGTTGTTTTATTTTAAACAACTGAGGGTGGAGTAAGCACTCTCCTCTCTTAGAGATCAGCACACAGTGGCCAGGGGGCTTGCCCCTGTTTTTGTTTTGTTTTGTTGGGACACGGCCTTGCCTGTTCACTCACTATTGTCTGCTTTTACCCTGCAACACCTTTGAGGGAAAAGTCACCACCTTCTTTTTTTTTTTTTGCATAGGCAGGCACTGGGAATTGAACCTGGGTCTCTGACATGGCTGGTGAGAACTCTGCCCCTGAGCCACATGGCTCGCCCCACCCCCTGTCGAGGATTTCCAAAAGCAGTAGAGAAAAGTATAACTTTTAATAATACTCTGGGTATTTTCAGAATTTAAATATGAGCTAAACAAAAGCCATTCAGTATAGCTTTTCTGTTTCTAATTAATACAAATCCTAAACTTATTTATGCTTAAGGAAATGAAGTATTATTCTACTTTTTAAGTATTGTTTTTTTTTAATTGTGCTAATACTGGAACATTTTCGCTTCTAGAAATCTCTTTCCTTGTGGAGACTCAATGGTTTGCATCATTGATGACCGGGAGGATGTCTGGAAGTTTGCCCCCAACCTCATAACCGTAAAGAAATACGTGTACTTCCAGGGCACAGGTGACATCCATGCCCCCCCTGGGGCCCGGGAGCCGCCAGCGAGGAAGAGAGGTGGGTCTCCTCCTGGCCCTTGGGAGTGGTTGGCGCCGTGGTTTCTCAGCTGTCTCTCTAGATTCTCACATCCCTGTTTTCGCTGCTATAAATTCAAGATTCAGTTAATTCGTTTTTCTTTTATCTGTTACATTTCAGTAGTTAACAGACATTGATGTGTTTATTTGTGTAGTACCAAAAAGTGTGCTGTTATTTCAGTTTAGTTTTCTTTTTTAAATAGCACTAGCTGAACAGTTCCCGACTGAATAAAGATGAAAGAATGCTGCTTTATTTAATACTGAGAAATACTTCCTTTCGTCCTGGTTGCCCTTTAGAAGCACACGCAGTCAGAACTTGGCCATGGCGTTCTGGAGTGGGCTGGGATGTGGTGCGTGGTGAGCCGTGCCCCGAGTCCTGCCGGCCGTGATGTGCCTGTCTCGGCGGTGTAGCACAGCTCTGCCAGGCACAGTCTGTCTTGTGAAAAGTGAAAGCTGTGAAGTGTTTCTGATGGTGTTGGGTGTTCAGGTGACGTGTTTGAGTCAGGCAGTCACTGCTGTCGTCCCCGAGAGCGGGGCATGGGGGTCCTGGCCCTGAAAGATGGGCCCCCAGCTGCAGGTGCTTCATCCCCACTGTCACCCAAAATAGGCAGGCAGGTGCAGCGGCCGCCAGCGTGTGCAGCGGCAAGCTCGGAGAATCCTTTGCTTTTTTTAAATGGTGGGGAAAAGCAAAACAGACCATATATGGCCCATAAAGCCTAAAACATTGGCCACCTGGCTCTTTGCAGAAGAAGTTGACCTGTCCCTATTCTAGAAGACTGTTAAGCTCAAGCAGTCATGGGAGGCATGCTGACTTTAAGGTACTGCTAGTTAACATCGTGTAATGGCGTTCTTTCTTGTGTGTGCACGTCCAGTGAGCCCTTCCTGTAAAGGTGCCGACGCCCCCGAGCAGCCCCAGCCCACCGAGGACGCCGAGCAGGGCCCTCCTGCCTGCAGCGTGGTGCACAGCAACGGCCTCGGGAGGGCCTCGAAGGCGCTGAACGGCGCTGAGGCTGCAGCCACTGACTCTTGCAGAGGGGACTTGCATGTGCATGAGAAGGGAGACGGGAGGGACTCCTTGCATGCTGTCCCAGGCCCCTCAGCTGGGAGCACGAGCGGTGGCGCCTCGGTGACCATGGAGGAGCCCCAGGGAGCTGCCCAGAAACCAGTCGCTCCAGGCCCCCAGGGCAGCGACTTGGGTTTTGACTTATCCAGCGACAGCGAGAGCAACAGTGGGCCAGATGGCCAGAAGGTGTCCTCCTCATCGGCCTCTGAGAGCGAAAGCGAGGAGAGGGGAGGCCGGAGACGGCCCACAGACCCCCAGGACAGGCTAGAGACCCTGCCGCAGTTGGGTGGCCCTGATGGCCATGGGGAGAGGCCCGGCGGGGCGAAGCGTCCCGGGGAGGCCGGCTGCAGCGCCCGCCCGCACGACAAGGGCCGTGACCCCGACGGGCAGGAGGAGAACGAGCAGGAGGGACTGTGCGGGCTGGGCAACGGCCTTGCAGACCGCAAGGAGGCGGAGACTGAGTCCCAGAACAGCGAGCAGTCCGGCGTCACGGCGGGCGAGTCCTTGGACCAGAGCCTGGAGGAAGAGGAGGAGGCGGAGGCGGAGGCGGACGCAGACCACGATGACCACCTGATTCACCTGGAGGAGATCCTGGTGCGCGTGCATGCCGACTACTATACCAAGTACGACCGCTTCCTCCTCCACGAGGCCGCCGAGGCGCCCGACATCCGCAGGATTGTGCCTGAGCTCCGGAGCCGAGTGCTGGCCGATGTGGCCCTGGTGTTCAGCGGGCTGCACCCCACCAACTTCCCCGTGGAGAAGACGCGCGAGCACTACCACGCCACAGCCCTGGGGGCCAGGGTGCTCCCAGACCTGGGGCCCGGGCCGGGCGCCGCCGACAGGGCCACCCACCTTGTGGCCGCCAGGGCCGGTAAGTAGACATGCGGTGCGGCCCAGTGCATTCGTCCCCTCCCCGGGGTGGACACGCGGGTGCCCCTCCCCTCAGGTGGACACATACATGCCCTTCCCCTACCCCCCAGGTGGACACAGGGGTGCCCCTCCCCTCCTCCCCACGTGGACACTTGTGCTTCTGGTCTATATAGGATGTCTGCATTGGCCTTATTGTGTTCTTAGTTTCTAATGCTGCCAGCATGCAGTACATCTGAGATGGATTGGCTTTTCTAAAGGGGATTTATTTAGTTAGCAGTTTACTAATTTGGGGAGGCACTCCAGCATCGGCCTCTCTCTCAACTTCTGGGTTCAAGCAGTTCTGGCTTCCCCAGGTGTTGCCTCTGCGTCTCCAGACATCTGGGGTTGAGCTGGAGCTGAGCTGAGCTGCTTCTTTCTCTCCTGACTTTGCTCTTTTAAGCCTCCAGTTGATGACATTAAATATCATTCAGGTGGAAGGCGCTCCCCTTAGCCAGCCGCAGGTACGGTCAGCCAGAGGTGAGTCTCATATGTCAGTGATTTTCAGCCCCAGCAGTTGGAACCCTCGCCGGCAAGTCCACACCTGAGCCCACTGCTGCACAGCCCCTCCCGGCAGTTTTGTGTTTTCACTCTGAATTTTCTGAAATGTTTTCCTAAATCATTACCTTTTAAGTGCATAAATTGATAATGATAAATTAGTGAAATTCTAATTTGGCTCTTTCTCTCTTTTCCTGTACATGTCTTAGAGCCTTTCTGTGCTGTTATTGTGTAGGTGTGTTACACAGTAGGAGTACAGCGTCTTGGGTGATCCGAACAGTTTTCTTTGCATTTTGTCTGTAAAGTCAGAATCTTTTCTGTGAGCACGAGGCGTGGCGGGCTGGGGTGGGGACACTCTTAGAGTGAGTTGGTGAGATCGTTACCTCTGGCCAGTCCGAGTCACCAGGTCCTGGTCTTAGCAGTGGGGGAGGCACTGCCTGATCTTCTGAGTAAGAAAACTAAGTTCAGAGAGTTCAGTTGCAACACATATATATTCTTATTTAAGGTGGGAAAGTGGTCGATTAACCGTCACATCCACCTCAGGCATTCTGACCACAAGGCATGCTCCTTGCATTTCTGAGATTTCAGAAAGCTTTCAGTTATAGGCCAGTAGGAAGGAATGCCCTAAGTCAGTTTCTTAAAGAATGAACTTGTTACTTTTAAAAACAACCCTCACAAGTAATTGAAATCTTCCCAAGTAAGGAATGCTCATGACAACTTCAACTTCTGTTTCTCCCGTGACTGTGTCTGTTGAGAGGTGGTTTCCAGGTACATGTGTTCACCTGAGGGGATGGCCGGGTGAAGGTGAGCTGGGCTGAAGGCGTGTCACGTGGCGTGTGGCACGGGTTCCGTCTTGGTGTGGAGTGTTGACGACTCTAGATGAGGGGCACGAGGCAGGCTTCTCGGGGCCTCCTGAGTCCTCTCCCGGGGTTCCAGGAGGGAGTCAGGGTGAAAGGCGCTTGCTTGCGAGCGTGCGGGTGGCAGGCAGACCTCGTGCTTGTCTTACTGATGCAGAACCTGTGCCCCTGAGAAGCGAAGCAGCTGCCCGCGCCGAGTGCAGCTCCCTCCTGTGACTGAGGCCTCCCAGTTTCCTGCTGGGCCTTCTGGGCTCCCCAGTGGCTTTGGTGTGACCCCCTCGCCCTGGCCCTCCGCAGGTCTTGTCTGCCCCTTGCCTGAATTCCTGGGCTCAGTAGAAGGCCTTAGCACTTTCTGTGCCCCAATCCATGGCTCCTAGTTACTGGTCTAGAAGGTGTGGCTGAGCTGGGGAATGGCGTGATCGGGTTGTATTGGACGGGTGGGGCTGGGCTTGGGCATGCCCAAGTTAGAGAGGAGTTTAGGCTCCAGCATAACAAGGGGAGAGGAGGGGGCCCAGGGGTGGCAGTGAGGGTGGACCCTCTCGGGAATGGGGGACAGTGAGCTGCAGGTGGGCACTGGCTGGGATCCTCTAGGTGGCACGGGTGCCTGGGTGTGCTTGGAAAGCAGGGAGGGGACGATGGAAGGTTGACTGGAGGTACCTGAAATAGTCCCCTCCAGCCGTGGGTCAGACAGAGAGGGCCAGGGTTTGCTTTGGCCTTGTGGAGAGGGTCTTCTCGTTCCCAAAAGTTTTGACCTTGTCACCCTGTGAGGGGTGAGGGCCCACGTGAGACCTTGGGGGGCTCGTGTTGTTTGAAGTTCGTGATGGGAAACTGGCCTGTTCTGTGCAGGAGAGGAGGAGTGCCTGGGGGCTAAGTTAGAAGGGGGAGTCACCTATGTGGGTGGGGTGGCCACCGGGCAGGGCTGGAGGGCATTTTAGGACAGGTCTCGTGGGGATGGTAGGAAGGCATGTGAGCGGGCCCGGCAGGGGATGGCAGAGAGGGCCGGCTGGACTGGGGGTCCAGAGGGAAGGCATGTCGACGAGGCTCGCTGCTGGATTCCATGGGGGGCTGAGACGAGGGAGAGAGAAGCGGTGGGGGAGAAGAGTCTCAGGGTTTTCAACAGCGTGGGCCTCTTGTAATGGCGTCTCTGCTGCGTCTGGGCAGCTGGTGCTTGTGTCCAGTTCAGCAGGAAGGGCCCCGAGAGGCCAGGTGGAGCACAGGAGTGTCAGGGGGCTGCACGCAGTGAGTGGGTGTCATCCAGGCACGGCGCAGAGGCCCAGGTGATGGCTGAGGGGTGGCCCCATGTTGAAGAGGGGCCGTGGGGACCTTGGAAAAGAAGCCAGGGATGGAGGGAAGGAAGCATGGCAGGCATCCGGGGCCCTGGAGGAGCTGGAGCTGGCACGAGGCCCATCCCAGGCAGGGATGGGCGAGGGGGAGGCCAGAAGGCTCAGGCAGACACCTGCCTCGTTGGGGAGGAGGAAGAGGAGGTGGCAGCGCCTTCCCCTGGTGCTGGAGGGCAGGTGGGGCCATGGGCCGGGCTGGGGCAGCGCACGCTTCCTCTGGGAAGGCCCAGCGGGGCCGCGGGCTCGTCCCCCATAGTGACAGCCTTTCCTCGCAGAGTGTGTGAGAATTCCCGAGAGGCGTGGCTGGTCAGTAAGGGAAGAGCGGAGGTGGCGGGGTCCGAGGCCCAGGCCTGGGGGTGGGCACAGGGCTGGACAGGGCCTTGCTCTCTGGGCCCTGCACCCCCCAGTGCCCATCCTCCCTTCAGGAGCCGCCACTGCCCCTTCCTGCGGTCCCGCCCCCCTCACTGGTGGCTGCCCTGGCCTCGAGCCCCCTGACTCTGGCTCCCTCTTGACCCCTAGGTACGGAGAAGGTGCGGCAGGCGCAGGAGTGGGCGCATGTGCACGTGGTGAACCCCGACTGGCTGTGGAGCTGCCTGGAGCGCTGGGACCGCGTGGAGGAGCAGCTCTTCCCGCTCAAGGACGACTACCTCGGGGCCCAGAGGTCAGGGCGCCAGGCGGGCAGGACAGCCACACCGGGCAGGCCCGTCCACAGGGGACGGGGATCCTGCTACGGGCGTCAGCCGAGAGGCTGCCTGCCCCTGAGGAGGTGGCAGCAGCACCCGCCTGCACCCCGGCTGCTGCCCTGCCCGCAGGGCCCTTCCTGCGCTTAGCCACCCTGCTGCCCCACAGCTCCTCTCGAAGCGCGTGCACAGCCATCGTGCTGTCCTGCCCGCAGGGCCCTTCCTGCGCTCAGCCACCCTGCTGTCCTGAGGAAGTGGCGGCAGCACCTGCCTGCGCCCCGGCTGCTGCCCTGCCCACAGGGCCCTTCCTGCACTTAGCCACCCTGCTGCCCCACAGCTTCTCTTGAAGCACGTGCACAGCCACCCTGCTGTCCTGCCCGCAGGGCCCTTCCTGCACTTAGCCACCCTGCTGCCCCACAGCTCCTCTTGAAGCACCTGCGCCCCGGCTGCTGTCCTGCCCGCAGGGCCCTTCCTGCACTCAGCCACCCTGCTGCCCTACAGCTCCTCTTGAAGCGCATGCACAGCCATCGTCCCCAGACATCAACCGCGTGTGTTTTTTTAAAAGAGATGCCATATGGCTTTTAGTAACGAACCCCAGTTTGTGTATTCTTCGTGCATGGCTGGGAAGTGGTTAGGTTAAGGCTGCTCCCGAGTTTCGGGGTGATGTAGAGAAGACATGGTCAACTGAGGGCAAAGGGGCAGTGGGAGGGCAGAATTTAATCAACGGCACAAAGGTGTTGGTGTGGAAAAAAGAAAGTTTCATCTTTTATGTTGTGTTCAGGGAGAGTCATGTGTTTGGAAAAAGAGCAAGAAAAGAGAGTACCTGTTTCTGGTGGGAAAGGCTTGAAAATGTTTTGCTCCTCTTTAACGGAGACAGGAGTGTTTTACCTAGAGGCAGTGCTGTGGAAAGGCACAGGGACTGCTGGGCTGGCACATCCGCGGGTGGCCTGCGTGGCCTGTTGCAGGGGACACGCATCAAAGCTTGTGGCTGTTTGCGTCAAGGGCGAGCAGGAGTCCCTTCGTGGCGGTAGCCAGCGTTGTTCCTTTCTCAGAAGAGTTTCCTCGGCTTCCTTCTGGATAGGCCATCAGTCAAGAACTTGAGGGCTTTTGAAATTCGGGGCTCCAGGGGCAGGGCTCGGGTGTGGCCGGCACTCTCTCCATGCCTCTCTCTTGTCCAGCAGGGACAGCGGCCCCGCAGCCTTGCCCGATAGACAGAGCGCCTTCCCGCCCGCGGAGCTGCGCCCGCCACCCGCGCCTCCCAGGAACCCGCCCGGCCCCGAGGTGCGCACCTACGACCCGCTCACGGGGAAGCTCATCAGGAAGAGTGCGCCGCGCTCGGGGCCGCCTCCCTACATCCAGGCGCCCGCGCCACCCGCCTCCTTGCCAGCCCGTGGGGAGCTTGCATCCTTCAGGTACAGCTGCTGCTGACCATCAGGGCTGGGTCTCAGGGTTCAAGTCCCAGTGTGCTGTTCTGGTCGTGCGAGCATGCACTGTCTGTGCGAAGGGAAGGGGTTTGTAGAGTCTGAACCGGGTGCCCCCGAGGACTCTCACTCTGTTCTGCTTGCCTTTGATCCCTGAACTACAGTTGGTCCAGCCCTCTGCCCGGCCTCTGACCATTACGTTCGGACAGGCCACACATGTGCCGTGGACAGTGGCTAAGCGTTGGTGCCGTCTCATCAGCGCAGAGCAGATGACTTGTCAGGGCTCGCCCAGGTGGTGTCTGGGGAGTGAGCGCTGCATCTCTGTGTGCGACATGTCCCTCCAGATCTGGCTCCCTTCAGCCAGGCTGGAAGGAGATGCCCTGCCCCAGCTGCCTCCAGTGCTGAGCAGTCGGCCTTCCGCTCGGCCTGCTGCTCCCCACACACTGCAGACCCCGGGAGGCGGGCAGTGGACACCG
>PVIY010021923.1:0-41694 GCA_004026745.1 Myrmecophaga tridactyla
CTCATTTGCATTAATTTTAAACCATGATTTAAAAGAGATTAATATTAGCAAAAATGGCCCATATTAATAATCATACATTAAAACCTACTCTTGGGTAAGTTACTTAATTTATATCAGTATGTAAAATGGAATGAAAAGATAAATTAGTTGATATGCTATACCAGTATTGGCTAATATGGCTATTGATCAAAGAATGTGCATCTTCATGCATGTGTGTGTTTGAATAGCTCTGTTGACTGTCCTTAACTTACGGTACCAGATGAGTTTTCATATTGTAGCAAACCTTTTTAGAAACATCTCCATGAATAATCTTTAAAATAAAAAATAGATTCTTAGAAATATTTATTTTCGGTAATAAAACTGGTGTGCCAAAATGTTTTTCAAATGTGAAGAAGTTTTTGGCACTTGGTACTTGTGTTTATCATTTTTCGATTAAACGACAATTGGATCTATGGCTGTTTCTCCTGAAGGCAATGGGAAGCTCTAGGCAGCCAGGAATGCAAGAGGGCCCAGAACTTCTCCACAGCACAGAAGTGGGGTCTAACATAAATATTACAAACTGTAGGTCCCATAACTTTGTCCGCAGTTCACCCGACTTGCTCCAAGCCGTGCACTGGGGCTTTATGTCCTGACAGCTAAGCTTCCAGAGCATCCATTAATCCGGTTTGTAATCCCTGCCCTGGAGAAGCATTTCTCTAAGAGCCACCAGTGTTAATCAGTGCTTTGTTTACAGTCAAGGCTAAATACACATTCTGAATTTATTAAGGGATTGTGAGGATAGCAGACAAAAATTTTCTGTTCTCTTTGGGATTTTGATTGATCTCACTGATTAGGTTTTAATTAAAAAACAGCAATAACAAACCCTTAGTTCATGTTGATAAAAAGCAGACTCACTTCATTTCCAGCACAGTGGGGAAAACAGTTGCTTTGTGAGTTCAAATTTACATCCCACACACCACCTGAAATTCTTAAATCTATTTCATACTTCAGATACTCAAACACTTCCCTAAAACATTTGCAATAAAGTGTCTTTTTTTTTCCCTGACCACAGGAATAATAGGATATTTCTCATTTTGCTAGTTGTCATATCAATGTACTTCATCTATATCATAGATATATTGAGGTTCATGAAGCTTGGCATTTTAACAAAATGTTTTGACCCCGAATCTTGGTACTGCTCATTGGTGGCTTGGTTTAGTCTGTTTCTATGACCTAGATCTAGAGAGAGGGCCCCGCGGAGTCAGCCAAAGCTTTTTCAAACCTATGCAGTAACCTGAGTTTCACTTCCTTGAGCTCAGATCCCAGCTCAGGAAAGTGAACAAAATGAATATTTCAGAACCATGCGTTCTAAAATCTGATCAAAGTCCAGATATGTGATCTTGAATAATTTCCACAATACTAAATCACCCGCATGATTTGCTGCCTTTTCTGGGAAGGAATGTTTGTAATTGTAACAAGCTCATTTCACTTGAAATGAGCCATCTGTATTTTCTGAGACCCAAGGGAACAGTAACGGTATTTTGTGAGGTGGCTGTGCGAGGTGTATTAGTGCCTTCCTTTGGGCAACCATTCAAAATCACATTTTGCTCAAGATTATAATGGAATTTCACTTATCTGTAATTTTCGCATCCCATTATCAGTCTCTTTCCAAGGACTTTTCCCTGATCAGCATATCAATGTATTTAGTAACTTTGGAAATAAAGCAGGTCTGACCAGTGACACAGAGAGGGATGAACCAATGGGGCCAAAAACCTCATGGAGATGAATCACACATTTGAGAAGGACTCACTCAGCTCTATAGACTTTGGGACCAGAATGAACAAATAAAAGACAGATAAATGGATACAAAAGTATTCAACAAGGGGAAACATGCTGCCGAAAATATTTTGTGAAGAACAAATAGTCAATGTAAATGAGCAGACTTGTGTATTTCATTTATTTGACTCATTAAAAAAATTTAACTCAAATGTCAACCTGTTTTAGGCACTTTTTTAGGCCCTGTGTGGGGTACAAAGAAAAACAAACTAGCTGATTACACAGAACTTGTGAACTTTCAAAGTAAATGAAGAGAAACTCATGACCCAAAACCAACCCTAAAGACAAAGTGATAAATGCTGGAGAATCTCCAATGCTTACTTCAGAAATCCAAGAAGGCTTCTGGGGTGACACATAGATAACTAGGCAGAAAAGGGAGAGAGAACAGCTGGTATTTGAGAGGACTGAAAGAACCAGAGGCAAAGAGCTAGAGGAGTGGAAATTTGTTGAGCCATTACAAAATCATTCTGTAGGGTATTAGCCCTTAATAAAAAAAATTACCCTGTCCTTAACAATCCATAATCTTCTAGAAAGGTTGAAGGGATCAATGACATCCTTAAATTAGAAAAACTTTCAGAAACCCTTGTGTTCCCTAGCCCAAAGATACTCTTATTAATTCTTTTCTTTTTTATTCTTATTTTTGAATGCTGTTTGGCAGGGTCACATACCATTATTTTCTCATGTGAGTATCCTGTTATTGCAGTGCCATTTTTGTTGTTGTTAATGAATTTTTGTTTGTTTATTTTTGTTGGTTTGTTTTTTGGGAATGTGCATGGGCCGGGAATCAAACCCTGGTCTCCCACATGGCAAATGAAAATTCTACCACTGAACCACCTTCGTACCCTACTCTTAATAACTCTTAAGGTCATATAGTCCACTTCCTCAGAGAAATTCGTAACCCCATGAATTGGGAACTGGAGGGCCCATGCATTTAAGGATTTCACATCTGATACTAGACTATCTTACTGCAAGCAGATATGGAAAGTATTGTAAGGGACTCATGTAGTATATCCAGTCCCATCACCAGCATGTTAAAGTTGTTTTCCTATATGTTCCTACTCAGCTTCTGCATGATCTTTAACTACAAGATTACACCTTATCAGAATAGAAACCTGCTCTTAAACCTCATTGGAATGGTCTTTATCAGATACTATTAACAACAAATACAGCAATGAAATTCTAGAAAATCAATTCTTCTGTTCACCTTTAGGAACTAAAGAAGCACTTCAGAATTCCACATAATTGTAGGGTTATTCAGATATGGGGTCTCGTGCTAAGAATCCACAGAGATTCACTAGAAACAGCACGTGTTCAGATGATGACACCTGACCTAAAACCTTTGTAATAAGCAGATGACGTCACACTGTGGTCAGCTTCCATATCAGACCAAGTTTTCTGTCTACTTTCTATTTGGGTTTTTATGTTTTCTTAAAATCAAATGACATAGTTCCTCCTTTCATTTCTTCTTGTAACTAAGTCAAAGAACAAACTCATTCTAACAGCATTCTTAGATTATCCCAAATAGTGGCCATTGTTCTCAGTCTTACTGATGACTAGATATGATGGTCATCATGAGAAACCTATGGGAAAAACCTCTGGGCAATTCTGGTCTCATCAAGTGAAGCCATGGGAAATTACAGTTGATGGACTTTTCACTTTTAACTATATGAACAAATAACTTTAAACAAATCAAACTGTAACTTTGCTAATTCCCCTCTCTCTCAGAAAAAAAAAAAACCAGTTATTAGAATATATTGATCAGTCCCAAGTTGATTCTAAATTTGAGTTAAACAACCTAAATAGGGAAATGATCCAGATAATTTGCACAAGAAGAGAAAAATAAAGATCCAATATGTAAACCAGCTAATTAATGTAAGAGATCATGTCATGAACAACTCCATTTTTCCTGAATCTTCTTGTGTCCCTTACTGGATAATAATTCCTTTGTTGCTAGGATGTCTGGTTCTGTTTGCCTCAAACTAACATCTCATGCACTTTAGGAATAGAATTGAGAGAACACATCTAAAAACAATGTTCATCATTCTGTAATTCACCAGGGCTGGAAATTCCAACAGAGAAGAAAGCTCCAAGATGAAGTCATATTTGATTATTCAGGCACACAATTTGAAGGAATTACTGATTTATTGCTTATGTGAACAGGAGAAGTTGTCCTATCCATGGAAATCATATAAATAAAGAAGACTTTAATAAACATATTGCTAACTCTGACAGAAGTTATTGATGATGGCACCTCTGCCCTAGATGGAATATAGGTCAATCTCAATTTACTTCTAAAATAGTGATAGACAATTATTGCCCTAGATTTCTTGTTAGTGAGCCCTGGTGGTATCTATGCCATTGCTAATATTTCTAACCATACTTATATAAATGAAGCAACCAAGGTGGAGCAAGCTATAGATCACCTTAAGGAAAATGTTTTTTTGCTTCTCTAAGATCAATTCTCACAGCCTAGAGAATCTGTTTTCTTGACTTGGGAAATTCAGATTTCTGGTACTAAAACATCTTAGAGTGACTATTAATTGTCTTTGTTTAGTTATGGTGTTATGGTGCTGTTGTGTTGCATTCTATCCATAGTCTTTTATGTATCTATACATAGGCTCTCTCATCAGATGACCACCATGATGATAAACTACAAAACAGCAAGTATATCTTGTAATATAGGTTGATTTTGGAGATAACTGGGAAATCCCTGAGTGATGAAAATCTGTACTTATGGCCTGCACTGAATTAGTCAACCTCTCACAAGTGAGAGAGTATTCAAAAGAGTGTTGGGTAGGCTGATAGACTAAATATGCAATGGACAGGTCATATATAAAAATAAAACTCTGACTCACTACCTCTGCAGCAACTACCCTGAGAAGCCAAAGTGCAACCTCTGCAGAAAATCATCCCAATATGAAACTGAAGTTTAGCTTTGTATATTATGAAAGTTATTAATATTTTATTTATCTGCCCATTTGAATAATGTGTGTGATGGCTGAGTTCAGGAGTCAACTTGGACAGGTTACAGTGTCCAGTTGGCTGGTTAAACAAGCCCTGGTCTGATTGTTGCTGTGAGGATATTCCATGGACTTAAGTCATTAGTAAATTGACTGCATCTATCACTGGTTACATTTATGATCGACTGAGGAGATAGCATTCAATACTGAGAGATGTCTCATCCAATCTGTTGAAGGTTTTAAAGGAGAAGTGATGATTTCAGCAGTCAGAATAGAGAATTTGCATCTCTATTTAAGCCACCCAGCATCTCCTGGGGAATTCACAGAAAACCATTATTGGAATTCATAGCTTTCAGCTTGCCCTATGGAATTTAGACTTTAGCATTCCCACAGTTGGTGAAACAAGTTTTATAAAAGCCTCATAATATTTACAAGTATCACTGGTAGGTTCTGTTTTCATAGGGAACCCTGACTAATATGTCATGTGATCATTTTTCTTTGTCATTCTCTTATTCTAAAGTTAACGAAGATTTGACCTAATATATCATATTGAAATTTTGTAATAATTTAGCCCCAAAATATCCTAGAAGGCATGTAAGATCCCAAGTCAATTGTTAAGTATTATTTTCCATATAGACCAAGTCTGGTTAAGGATGGTTAAGTATTATCACCCCAAACCAGATCTGCTGGGACTCTTAACCAGAGTGAATGCCCCAAAACTGTAGATCATGACCAGTGCCTCCAGGTCACATTGTGCTTTCTTTGAGACCCTCACAGAAGCTTTTGACTGAGATGTTACCCTTAGGCTTCTACTCATCATGTGAATTTCTTTGTTTATTTTACTTTTGCCTTTTTTAAAATACACATATTCGTAAGGAAACAAGAAGCATTGTACTTATTGGAACTCTTGGAGTTGTAAAAGTGTTTGAAAACAATGCTTTGCCAAGCCAGTCATGGTGTAAGGGTGAGAAGCCAAAAAGAAGGTTCAAGAATGACCACTGTGCTGCCTTTGTAATGGGTGGGTTCAATTCGGGGCCAACTGCTTGGCATTTGAAGGAGAGTGATGTTTTCTGCATAATAGAGGAGGTCATCAGCTTATCTGGGCACTATATAAGAGCAGAGGGTGGGGAAGAGTAAGATAGGGGTGAGGTGATGGACGTTTTGGGGAGAATGTGATCAACACAGAGATGCACCTCCAGATGCTACTTCAAGGAAAGCTTGCCACCCAGCTGCAGGGAGCATGCACAACAAAATGTCTAAGAATCAGGTATTCAGAGTATGCTTATCTGCAGAGATTAGGCTTCTGCCCTCCTGGGGCAGCCCTGGTCACTGACAGAAGCATGAGTTTTATCATGGCCCAGACATTTTGGCCTGCTTAGTCCTGACCTCCTGGCTGGGTTGGCTGAGACTTTGTTAGACGTGTGACACAGCCCAATTTCTCTCTCTGGCCCTGTCTGTAACCTGCTACCTCCACATTTCTTTCACAGATATGGATACTTCATGGACATCTATATGACAAACTCCATCTAATCATCTCTGAAGAAACCGAACTATGACAGGAAGATAATTAAATAGATATGAAAATGTCTTTTTACTCAAGCTCCCTAAACCACCAATATTTGTCAAATACGAATTTTAAATAGAATAAACATAGGAGCCCTTTATTCCATCATTCCTATCACAATTTCACTCTCAGAGCTTTGCACACAATAGCTTTGGTCAATGATCCATTCTTATTTGGGGTAGTTAGATGAGGGTGGCATTCTTTCTTTGAAAAGGGAACTCTGTACAGACATGAGAGCTGGGAGGTAGGCAGACCAGACAGTTTCTGCTTTACCAGCATTGTTGTCATACCATCTTCCTTTGATACTGTCACGAACTGTCTTATGGGTTTGTTTCATGTTTAGTGCTACTGTTGTTCATTTCACATTTTACTTTAAAATGCATGCATAAGGAATGTTTTCTTGGGGGGGAGGGTTGAGGGATTAATCATAAACAAGAAACTAGATTTTCTGTTAATGATTCACTTGGTTTGTGCAAAATTATTTATACAGTCAGTTTGTGCAAAATGTCTCCTGGATGGTGACTGATGGTCAGTTGCCTTATTGCTAATAGCCATTTGTGTCAGCCTAGAAATGTAGCATAGAGGAATGGAAATACAAGTCATGGGTAAGGCCTATTTGGTGTTTGGAAGATCGACCCCAATTTCCACTCTACTTCTGAGACATGTATCTCTCTATATTGCACTTCCAACACAGGGATAAGCCATAATTGACAAAGGAGGCATAAACTTAACAAAGGGCTCTGATCAGGGTATACTGAAACCCAAGCTCATGTGATGAGGATCCAAAAGAAGGGCATTACTGTTAACTAAAAGATTAGGTCTAAATTGAGAGTTCCCTCCAAGATATATTCATTCATTCATTTTTAATTTCCAAGCAATTAATTAGGGAGCCCTTGAGGCCTGCTGATATTTGGCAATATGGAGACGCCCTCTGTTGTGGTTAAATTGTCTCCTAAAAAGATAACATTTCAGAATGTGAACTTATTAAGAAATACAGTCTTTGCAGATGTAATCAAATTAAGATGAAGCCATACTGGGTTAGGTGTCCTTCTAAGAAAAGGAAGAAAGACACAGGCAGAGACCAGGAAAAGGCCATCTGAAAATGAATACAGAAATTGGAGTGATTCTGCCACAAGCCAAGGAACATCTGGATCACCAGATGTTGGAAGGGGCAAGGATTGCTTGACCCTAGAACCTTCAGAAAGAACATGTACCTGCTTATCCCTTAATTTCAGATTTCTAGCCTCTGAAACTATAAGGAAATAATATCTATTTCTTTAAGGCACCCAATTTGTAATGCTTTGTTACAGCAGCCTCAGAATACCAATGAAGTTCCTGCATTAGACTCCAGATAAAATTCTGAAGGCATCATTTGAAGGATGATAAGAGAGGAGGATAAAAAGAAGTCATTTTCCTTTAGGTATATTGAGAATTCACAAAATGATGAGCATCTTTGGATAATGTTGCTTTAGGATCAGAATTCAAACTCAAATCTTTGAATTTAGGTCTTCTTTTAGTTTTCTAGGCCGCTTAAGCAAATGCCATGAAATAGGTCGGGCTAAACAATGGGAATTTATGGGGTCATGATTTTGAGACCATAAAAATGTCCAAATCAAGGCATCATCAAATGATGCTTTCTCCCTGATGATTTGAGCATTCTGGGGCTGACTGCTGGTGATCCTTGGTTGCTCTGTCCCATGGCTGCTATGGTTAGGTTCATGTGTCAACGTGGCCAAGTGATGGTGCCCAGTTGTCTGGTCAAGCAAGCACTTGCCTAACCACTACTGCAAGGACATTTCATTGTATGCAGTCAGCATATTGGTTGCATTCATGGTTGATTATATCTGCAATTTGCAATTGGTGATGCTTAATCTAATCAACTGAAGTTTGAAAGGAGACATTAGAAGAGAGACTGTCTCTCAGCTTTAGCCAGCCAGCCTCTCTGGAGGATTCATGGAAGCCCTTCCTCAGAGCTTTCTGCTCATGGCCTGCCCTATGGAATTTGGACTCATGCATCTCCACAGTTGCATAAGACACTTTTATAAAAAAAAAAAAACTCATATTTATAGATATCTCCTCTTAGTTCTGTTTGTGTGGTGAACCCTGACCAGTACAGCTTGGTACCAGATGTGGGGTGGTTCTTGAAGAGCAGAATCTTAAAAATGTCTTTTTGCAAATGAGTTTCTACACAGATTAGATTCAAAGGCATTAATGACTCTATTTCCAATAATCAAAATGGGCTGACAGTCCATGCCATGAGTTGGTAATAGAGATACACAAAATATCAGCATTTGATTCTGCTAATTGTACTCTTATATGAGGTAAGGTTCTGGTTGACAGTGTTTTGACACCTTAACGAGTTTTTTGGAGTTAAGAGGTATAGCAATGTTGGCTCCTTGTTCTTAAATGTGCTAGATACATTTGTAAGAGAAAGGGATGAACTGAAGGCTCCAAATTTGCAACTTAAACACTGTATGAAGATGTGTTTTTTCTGTATGTGCCCAGAAGGAAAATCTTATTTTCTGTGGTTGCAAACTTGAAATCTCTGAAAAACAGACTGAGATTCCCATTGTTGAATAGCAGATTTACAACATAAACTAAAATCTCAATCTTGCAGGGTATATGCTGTTACAGTAAAGGCATTGATTGGAAAATATTAGGATCCTGAAAATTGGGGATGGAGACATGGGGGTTGATAATGGTGGCAGTCAGAACATTGGAACCCTACATGCTGCTGAGTCTTTGCTAGATAAACCTTTAATGGTCTTCCCTGAGGAAATAGCCCTCACACCTCCAGCGTGCCCAGAGGAAACAACCACCTAACCTCCACCTGTCTTGAGAAAACAGCTTCCAGACCACCAATATGCCCTGAAGAGTCTTCCACCCAAGTGCCACCTTAAAGACTAACCCTTCAGTTCCCACTAAACATGTAGCCATGCACCCTAGGGAAATAGCCCTCACTCTTATGTTTGGAGAAATTAATCCTGTTTTACTGGGTGAGACTGCAACAGAATGCATAATTGGAATAGACATACTGAGCAACTGGCAGAATCCACAAATTGGTTCCCTGACTTGTGGAATGAAGGCCATTAGGAGGAAAGGCCAAAAGTAAGGCAGTAGAACTGCCTCTAAGTAGCCAAATAGTAAATCAGAAGCAATACTGGATTCCTGGAGGGATTGTAGAGATTACTGCCACTCATAAGGACTTGAAAGATGAATGGGTGGTGGTTCCCACCACATCCCTGTTTATCTCTCCTATTTGGCCTGTGCAGAAAACAGGTGGGTTTTGGAGGATGGCAATGAATTATTTTAAACTTAACCAGGTGGTGACTCCAATTGCAGCTGCTGTTCCAGATAAGGTACCATTGTTTGAGCAAATCAACACATTCCCTGGCACCTGGTAGTAGTTAATCATCTTGCAAGTACTTTTGTATCAATATCTGTTAGTAAGGGCCACTAGAAACAGTTTTCATTCAGCTGGCAAAGCCAGCAGTGCAACTTCACTATCCTACTTCAGGGGTATGTCAGCTTTCCAACTTTATAACATAATCTTGTCGGCAGAGAGCTTGATTGTTTCTCCCTTCCACAAGACATAATACTCATCCATTATATTGATGATATTAAATTGATTGGACCTAGTGGGCAAGAAGTAGCAACTATTCTAAACTTATTTGTAAGACATTTGTGTAGTCAGAGAATGGGAAGTAAATCAAAGAAAAATACAGAGGCCTTCCACCTCAGTGAAATACTTAGGTGTCCAATGGTGTGGAGTATGTTGAGATACCTCTTCTAAGGTGAAAAATAAGCTGCTGCATCTGGTCTCTCCTATGATCAAAAAGAGGCCCCATACCTACTTGGACTCTCTGGATTTGGGAGACTACATATTCCTCTTTCGGATGTGTTAATCCATTTACAGAGTGACAAAAACAGCTGCTAATTTTGAGTGGGGACCAGAAAAGAGGAGGCCCTGTGAAAGATTCAGTCTACTGTGCAAGCTTTTCTGCCACTTGTACCATATGATCCAGCAGATTCAATGGTGCTGGAAGTGTCAGTGGCAAATAGAGATGCTCTTTGGAGACTTTGGCAAGCCCCTACAGGAGAATCACAACATAGGCCCTTTGGATTTTGGAGTAAAGCCTTACCAACTTCTGCAGTAAATTACTCTCCTTTTGAGAAATAGCTTTTGGACTGCTACTAGGCCTTAGTAAAGACTGAACACTTAACCATAGGCCACTAAGTTACCATGAGACCTAAGTTGCCTATCTTGGCCTGGGTGTTGTCTGGCTGACTAAGCCATAAATTTGGGCATGCACAGCAGAACTTCATACTAAAATGGAAATGGTACATATGAGATCAGGCTCAAGCAGGTTCTGAAGACAAAGTCACATGAGGAAATGGGCCAAAATTCCATGGGCCCCACTCCTGCTACATTACCTTCTCTTTTCCACCCCAGTGCTATGGCATTTGGGGAAGTTCCTTATAATCACTTGACTGAAGAAGAGAAAACTCTGGCCTCATTTACTGATGGTTCTGCACAATATGCAGGGACCACTTGAAAGTGGACAGTGGTAGCACTGCACCTCCTTTCTGGGATGTCCCTGAAGGATAGTAGTAATGGGGAAATCCTCCCAGTTTATTTTGCTTCAAAAGAGAACTGACCAAGATGTATTTGCATACTGACTCATGGGCCGTTGCTAATGGTTTGGATGAATTATCAGAGACGTGGAATGAGTATGATTGGAAAATTGGTAACAAAGAGGTCTGGGGAAGAGGTATGTGGATAGACATTTCTGAGTGGACATAAAACATGAAGATATTTGTGTTTCATGTGAATGCTTACCAGAGGGTGACTTTGGCAGAGAAAGGTTTTAATAATCAGATGAATAAGATGAACCATTGTGTGGATACCAGACATCCTCTTTCTCCAGACACTGCTGTCATTTCCCAATGGGCTCATGAACAAAGTGGTCATAATAGTAGAGATGGAGGTAATACATGGGCTTGGTAATATGGACTTCCACTCACCAAGACCGACTTAGTTACAGCTACTACTGAATGACAAAACTGTCAGCAGCAGAGACCCACACTCATTCCACAATATGGCACCATTACCTGTGGGGATCAGCCTGCTATGTGGTGACAGATTGATTACATTGGACCACTTCCATCATGGAAGGGTCAGTGATTTGTTCTGCGTGGAATAGACTCATACTCTGGATATGGGTTTGCCTTCCCTATGTGAAATGCTTCTGCCAAAATTACCATTTAAACTTACAGAATGCCTTATCCATCATCATGTTATTCTACACAGCATTGCTTCTGATTAAGGAACCCATTTCTACAAAAATGAAGTGCAGAAATGAGCACATGCCCATAGAATTCTCTGGTCTTACCATTTCCCCCATCATCAAGAGGCATGTAGGCTGATAGAATGTGACCTCTGAAGACTCAGTGATGGCACCAACTAAGTGGCAGTTCCTTTCAGATCTGGGCAATGTTCTCTAGGAGGCTGTGTATGCGCTGAATCAGAATGTACTCTATGATGCTGTTTCTGCTATAGCAAGGATTCATGGGTCCAGAATCAAAGGGTGGAAACAGGAGTGACACCATTCACTATCACTTAGTGATCCACTAGAAAAATTTTTGCTTCATGTCCCTGAAACCTTATGTTCTGGTGGTCTACAAGTCCTAGCTCCAAAAGAAAGAGGCCCCTACCAGCAAGTACAACAATGATCCCATTGAAATGGAAGTTAACACTGCCACCTCACCATTTTGAGGCATGCTTCTGAATAATTAGGTAAGAAAGGGAATCACTCTACTGACTGGGGTGATTGATTCTGACTATCAAGGGGAAGTAAGACTGCAACTTCTTTACCTATGGAGGTAAAGAAGAGTTTTCTTGGATCACAGGAGATCCCCTAGGGCATCTCTTAACACCCTGTGATTAAGTCCATGGAAAACTACAATAACCCAATCCAGGCAGAACTACCAATGGCCCAGAAACTTCAGGAATGAAGGTTCGGCTCACCCCACCAGGCAAAACAACATGGCCTACTGAAGTGCTTGCTGAGGGTAAAGGGACCATGGGATGGGCAGCGAAAGAAAGAAGTGATACATATGGAATTATGAACACCTAAATAGTTATAGAGAAGAGGACTGTAATGGCATGCATATTTCTTCCTTGCTTTCTTATGAGTATGTTTGCATTTGTACATAGAGCAAATATCTTTGTTTTCTTCTCTATCTTATCCCCTTATCATATGACAGAAGTTGTATTGTTCCTGTCATAGTATTAAAGTTTTAGAGTATCAAGTTTAAGAGTGAATATTACTCAAGGACTTGCACCCTATTCTGGAGAAATTTAGTGCACTTGCACTTCTGGTTGTATGCAAGGCAGCTGAGTAATGTTAGGCCAAAAATATGTCTGTTATTGAGCTCTATTTAGAGATTAAGTATGTTTTAAGGCTATGTATACAGTTTCAAAGGTGACAAAAGGTGTCTGAATTCATTTTGCTTATAAAGGACTCCAGGAATAGGATTAAGACCTATCCTGATCGGGCCAGGCCACACTCAACTTAACTTACAACTTAGGGCTTCAATGAATTTTCCTTTATGAAAAGTCCTACTTATAAAGGATTCACATACACAGGAATAGATTAACTTTAAGAACATATTTTTCTGGGGTACATACAACTTCAAACTACCATAAGTTTCAACAATGAATTTTCAGTGGTTATTGTAAAGGACAGGTGTCGGGGTAATATAAGTGGAAGTGAAATATAGGCAGAGAGAAATGAAGGAGCCTACTTTCCTGATCCAAAACCCCTACATATGTAATCCATCTTCTGAAAAACAAAATAGATTAAATTTTAAAATAAGTCACATTTTGGTTGTTTAGGTATTTTAAGGTGAAAATGCATTTCTAGATCTATCAATTATAAATATATTCTTACATTTCTTTAAATGAGTATTGAGTAGCAGAAATCATTATCGCACACAGATGTGTGATCTTTGTCAGCATTCCATGGCATAAGCATTAACACATTTTACATTATCAGAGAGTAATAAACGCCTGCAAAATATTTCATGTGTTAGGGAGAAACAAATTTAATTGTGCTTTAGTGCATAATTAACTTCTGCACTTCTTTTTAAGTACTAAATTCCTCTAATTGTTCTTCAGGTTTGCTACCATAGGACAGAAAATTAAAGCAGGTTTTATTTGGTTGTTAGGAAACCAGGAATGTTGTTAGCTATTGGGTTTGGGGAAAAATTGAAACTTGAGATGCAAACTAGAATTTTTCTTCATAGAAAATCACACTCATTTAAAGTTAGGGTACCTTAAGATATACCATGTGTTCTACCAGCATAGTATGCTGATGATGACGTGAAAGGCTCAGCTGATGCTCTTACATTGTTATGTATCAGAAGATTGGCTAATTGACAAAATAACAGTAATATTCTTACAATAATTTTCACCTCCTAATGTTTCTACTTACCTTGTCATTTCATTCCCAGGACCTAGGCAGAACAGAACTTACCATTACCTCAACTTTCAGCAGAGGAAGCTGATCAGAGATGTCATGAGTCTTGTCCAGGAACACAGCACCTCTGACTTCAGATCTCAAACTACCTGTGGCCAGCCTTAGAAATGGTTCATTCTCCTGCTGGTGTAACAGAGAGAGGTCTTAGTGAGCCCTTTTATAATGTCCTTCAGGAGAAGCTGGAGAGGCCACTCAGCACTGTATCATGATGAGTTTGTCTGCAGACATCAGACCATGTGGGACAGGAGAAGGGCCAGGTGACTCTACATTAGAAGATTTTCTTATAAGTAAAATGCTGCATTTATTTCCAATGAATTGATAACCTTATTGGTCCTTGACAAGTTTCTCTTTGCCTTTCATTCTTTAATTTTTATATGAATTCAGTTGAATGTTTAAATTGATAGGAAAGTTTGGGGGTAATCAAGATAGTCACTTCCAACTTTCCAACATTTCCTTTTCCGATGAAATCATTTACACACAATAAGACACTGGTAATTATTTTAATTTGAAATTAAAACTAAATGAGCTTTTATTTTTGCTGTTTTTTTTAGAGACCTAATTTTGTAATTGTATCAAAGGGCATTTGGAAAATTAAGTAGGACTAATTTCAATTCACCATATTTTGTCCCTACGAAATGTTTTTTTTTGCCTTATCTGTGACTGTCCTGACCATATCCATCTTCTTCACATATTTTGTTTCTCCTAAAGAATACTTTTTTTCACTTGACCCTAATAATAAACTTTTGTGTGGTTTGATGGGTAAAAGGGGATCTAGGAGAAGGAGTTGGAAAGCTCTTTATAGCACTGGGCCCACTTCTCCAATTCTGAATGTCTTCTTTCATTTCATTCCCTTTTTCTTGGATTTTGAGCCACCCCATGCAGGTACCAAAGTTCAATTTCTTCACATAATCTGTTTCTTTTATGACTTTATTTGCTTATTGAATATATCAGTTAGTACTTATAATAGTCATTGGCCAATAAGTTTATTTTTATTTTATTTATTTATTTTTTTACTTTTTTTTTTTTAATTTGCATATGGGCAGGAGGCACCAGGGATCAAACTCCAGACCTCCAGCATGGCAGGTCGGAGCTCTGCCTGCTGAGCCATGGCAGCCGCCCAATAAGTTTATTTTTAATGGAAAAAATGAGTGTGGTAGGCAGAGCAATGGACTCCCTAATAAATACTTCGAGGTTTCAGTTTTCAGAATATATTGCACAGCAAAAGGGAATTAAGTTTGCAGATGCAATGAAGTTTGGTAATTAGCTGACTTAAAATATGAGTATTTTTTTGGATTATCTGTGTGGGCCCAATGTAACATTCCATTGAACAGCTGAAGAGGAAGACAGAAAAGTGGAATGGGGAAATACAACAACAGAAATAGGAAGAGAGATTTGAAGTGTGAAAGGGACTCAGTTAGGGGGCTTTGCAAGTGGAGGAAGGAGCCATAGACAAGGAATGCAGGAAGTGTCTAGGAGCTGAGAATAACAAGGAAACTGAGTCTCCTCTAAGGCCTCCAGAAAGGAATCAGCTCTGCTAAAACCTTGATTTTCACTTAGTGAGACACATATCAGACCCCTGCCTTTAGATCAGTAAGAAAATAAAGTTGTGTCATTTTAAGGTGCCATGTTTGTGATGATATATTATAGCAGCAATAGAAAACCAATACAATGAAATGCTAAAGGTATATGGAACCAGTTACAGACACGATTGAAATACTGCTTTCCCGAAGTAATGTGTTGGTGTCACTGCCACATTTGCCATGGGAAACGATAAGGAGAGAACAGAGTCTGTGCTGACGTAGGGCTGGAGATGGGCAAGAGGATTGTCATCATGGGTCGTGCATGTGGGAAACCCTTCCACATTAAATTTCTGAGCATATCTTCAAATGATATATCATGTTTCTATGTGTGTATGTGTTTGTAGGGGTATGTGTATGTACGTGCTTTTGTGTGTGTGTGTGTGTGTGTGTGTGTGTGCATGTTCTGTAATCTCGTTCTGGCATTAACATTTTAATATACAGGATTTTCAGACTTGGACATGTAGAAGGCTCTGTGAGACACTGTTTTGATTTGCTTGAGCTGCCGGAAGCTAATATATCAGAAATAGGTTGGCTTTTACAATAGGAGTTTATTAACTTACAATTTATAGTTCTTAGGCTGTGAACATGTCCAACTCCAGCATGAACAGGACAGTATCTGGAGTCTGAAGACAAGCTGCTGGCATCCAGGCCACCTCTGCACATGGTTGGCATCTGCTCATCCTTCTTTCCTGGGTTTCAGCTTCTACTTTCAGAGGCCTCTTCCCTCAGTTCTTCTGGGGCTTTTTCTATGAGTTTCTTTTCATTTCATTTTTATTCTTTTGTATGTGTTTTATCCTTTTATATAGAACTCCAAGAGGATCCAAGTCTCACCCTGAATGGGGCAGATCACACTCATTTGAAATAACCTAATTAAAAGGTCCTGCCTACAAACAGTCTATACCCACAGGAATGGATTAAAATGGCATCACCTTTTCTTGGGTAAATAATAGCTTCAATCTACCACAGATACTATCTGAGCATCTCTCACCATGGCTATCTTCACACAGCCTACTTGTCAATCTCTACATATTTCATTGCACTGACTTTGCAATTGACTGCTTAGGAAATTAAGAAGTGAAAATGTAATGTAATTTCTTGTTAGCTCTTGAAGATTTTTCTTCCTTTTTAGCTATGCACAGAAATACAGATAGTTCTGCAGGCTGCTTTCAATCTCGTCCCTTTTCTCATTCATATCTTCTCAATTGCCCTTTCTTTTGAACTATAAAGACTTAAGAAGCGAGCAAATTAAATATAATCATGTGTATAGCATAAAATATGTGATAAATCGATTCTTCAAGCAATACATGGATATGATTACATAGGATAGTCCTCTGATGTTTTAAATTTTTACTTTGAATTAAACCAATGGGGAATATTTTCTCATCATAGTGCAGTCCTTTTATATTTTCACAGAAATTTAGCATTTTTTTCATGTTCATTTAAAGCGATTTGTACTGAAGCGCCCCACATACATTCTGTGTTTGTATATACTTTGTATTTATGGTATATTTTGTGAGTATGACTAATACTGCATGCCTCTATTGCCCACCCTGTACCATTTATTGAACTAAGTAGATACAAATAAATAAGTAAAATAATGCTGGACTTATAAATATGGATGGAAAAACAATGTGTCTTTTTCAAGAACTTTATGAAAATTTCAGAAGTAAGTTCCACCTTTAAGTACTTGCTATCATCCTTATTAAAATGAGTGAGAATCCTGTATAAGGCTATCACAAAAGATTGTAATTCAAATGGGGGTGTTTTTTATAGTAACTTACTATAATGTTGAGCTCCAGTTTCATCAAATTGAAATGAGCAAATCCACTTTTTCAATTACCTATGTAAAAAGTCATATAGATAAAGGAAATAAATGTGCTGAGAATTGTAGAAATTATGTTACTAGATGCTCTTAAAAATCAACATCTCAGCTCCCAAGAATGATGCAGAGAATGGAATGTGCGGTCTCGCCAACTTCCATTTCTTCTGGAGAGTTTGCTAGGAAAGTTGACAACAACCACAAAGATTTTGCATCCTGCATGTTAAAATACACCAATACTCAGAATATATCCATAAGAGTTGAGGGCAGTGACACAAATAGACATTTTAGAACTTTTGACTGTTTACAATTTTATTAGTACACTGTTCAAATATATTCATATCTAAGTAGAACTTAAAAGCTTAAAAATCTGTTCATTTTTAGATTAATTTACTTTACTTTTATTTTCCTTTAATTCTTGTATTACAATTCCCTAATCTATTTGATCTCTTCTTTATTTCCTAGATTTAAGGTTTACATTTTTATCCAACCTGTAAATTTCAGAAATGTTAAAGCAGAATGAAACTGGAACAACTAATGTATCAACTTGTTCTGTGTTTGCAATCATTATGTTCAGTTGATGTATTAGTTTCCCTCATTATGTTCTATAAATTTGCCATGAAACTGAATTAGTGAATGCTGAGCGACTGCTGAGAAGTCTTTTAAAATCTGTATGATTCCTCAGAAACCTAAATATTGAGTTGCCCTATGGCTGGGCAATACCAATGCTAGGTATATACCCAGAAGAGCTGAAAGCAGTGACACAAACAGACATTTGCACACCGATGTTCATAGTGACATTATTCACAATTGCCAAGAGATGGAAACAATCCAGGTGCCCATCAACAGATGAGTGGATGAACAAAATGTGGTATATACATAACGGTGAACGACTATACAGCATTTAGACAAAATGATGTCCCAAAACATATGACAGGATGGATGAAACTTGAGGACATAATGCTGAGTGAAATAAGTCAGACAGACATGAAAGGACAGATGCTGTATGATTCCACTGTTATGACTCTGATAAAGCCACCAGTGTTTTGGAGTAGCTAGGAGGAAAAAGTCTGAGTTGAGGGCATGGTAACCCATGACAAACTCTGGGAACTGTTCTAGCTGCTTGCTGTGTGCTTTGAAAATTGTTGCTTTTTTCCTTTGTATATATGTGTTATATTTTACAACTAAAAAAAAAAAGGTTAGAAAAACGATAAGCATTTATAGTAATATAAGACACAATAAATTCCTGAAATAAAAAATTTGCAAATATTAAGTAACATAGCTCACTATTATAGCTAATTTGATATTTGTAATAACTTTTTACTTGATATTTTGAGAACGCACAAAGTTTTGATAGTTAATCAAATGATATTTAAGATACTGTTTAATATTTAGAATTCAAGTAACTCTGATATCTGTATTTATAGATTTTTTCCTTCCTTGCTTTAATTTTAAATTGGTGTATGAAACATATTGTACAAATAGGCTTTATGATGATTACTTAGATATTTTTTTTAATATGCCTGTGGATGGACTAACTAAGATAACCATTTTAGGTGGTTAAGATATCCATATTTTAATTGTAAAAATATTTGTATCTTCATATTTTCCTGAAATAAGGAACATAGATTATTCTATAATCTAAGTAACATAGTTTATTACTATAGCAAATTGATATTTGTACGGACATTCTACTTGATATTTTGAGAACATCCACAGTTTTAACAGCTGATCAAATGATATCTATGTTAGCTTTTAATACTTAGAATTTAAGAACTTTGCTATCCAAATATGTAGATTTTTTCCTTGTCTTAATTTTAAATTGATTTGTGAAACTTACTGTGCAAACACAGGCTTATAATGATTATATGGATACTTTATTTAAATATGCCTATTAGTTAAACTAACTAAAACATCCATTGTTGGTGGCTCTAAGTATATTGTTTGTTTTCTTAAATAAATAAATAAATAAATAAAACGAAACAAAAAAATCTGTAATTCTGATTCATCTATTTCTCTCTTGAATTTAATTTCTCCCTGTCATTTTTTGCTTTATACATTCGAAGGTTATAATCAGGTTCATTCATACTTAAATTGGTCTATCTTCTCAGTGGACATAATCTTCTTGGATTAAAGCCCTATCTACTTAATATTAGTATAGCCACACCATTTTTCTTTGGGTGAGTCTTGGGACCTTATATATTTTCCACCCTTTACCTATCAATTTTTCTCTGGCCTTATATTTGAGCTTTCTTTTCTAAGAATAATATAATTATTTTTTATCCAGTTTTCTTTGTCATTTTACTTAAATAATTATTCCATTTGTCATTAATATAATTGCTGATATTTTGAATTCCAACTACCAGTTTAGTTGTTTAAATCATTTCTTGATGATTGCTTAAATATTATTATTTGTTTTGTTTTGGTTTGGTTTGCCTCTCCTTTCTTGCCTACTTTTGGATAAATGAAGTAATTTTCTTTATTTAATTATCTCCCTCATTACCTTATTACATATATATTTTTTCCATTTTAAGATCTTCCCAATAGACCATAATGTATTTCCTCAGCTTATTAGACTATAATATAAATTAGTTTTTATTACATTTTTATATAATTAAAGGAATTGTACCTTTCAACTCTACTTAATTCCCCAAACTTTTTGTTTTTATTGTCATTTATCTTAATCCTTCACATATTTTAAACCCATGTTCCTTATTACATTTGTTTCACATAGTAATTATTCATTTATAACAATGCACATAGTTTTCTTTTCTACTACTTTTCTTTTCCTTTTGCATTTTCGTTTTCCTCTGGATTAATATTTCTCATATTTCTAGAGTATTTTATGTGTATATAAAGCACTGAGTATCATAAGAAATACTCTCCCATCTCTATGTTTCCAGAAGTCTGGAAATTATGTCTCATCATGAATTTGTATAGACAGTTTTGTTAAATGTATTATTCAATATTAGCGGTTATTTTCTTTCAGTACTTTAAAGATAGCATCCCATTATCTCACATCATTTTTCTTGAGAAAGTCAGCTATCCTTGTCATTTTTGATCCTTTGTAGGTTATTAGTTTTTTATGTTTTCCTGTTTTATGTTTTATTTTTATAGTTGATTTATAGTAGTTCCACTATGATATGCTCAGGTATTTGTATTAGTGTGTGTCTGTGTGTATATGTACCTTTTTAAGTGTGCATTTTATATCTCCCTTCAGTTTATCTAATTTCCTGTAATACTTTGATTGTGGTTTTACTCTAATTGCAAGAACAGATTTTACTTGTCCATGTTTGCCAAGCATGTCTAAAAGCCCAGATTTTAGGAAGTTGAAAGATGAGCCAATGGATAAACCAAGGTGAAAAAAGAGATACTGTTCTGTTTACCCCATAATAGTGGGCTTGGATTTTTGAAGCTAATGGTGCTGCTTGTGAACCAAAAGGGGATGAAAGGTTATATCACTTTCATAATTAAGTTTCCTGGAGAGAACAAAGCAGACACTCACACAGGTCTAATAACAGCCTGAAAGAGCAGGGAGGACAGCTGGCCTGGGGATTTATGGTGGTTAGGCAGTGATGCTGTGGGGCAGGCTTCCTCATAAGGGCCAAAGATTCTGTGGATAAGCTTCCTGCGAGCACCAAAAAAGGGAGCGGGGTGCCTCCTTGCTCAGATGTGGGGAGAGGGGGATGGTAGATCTTGAAACCTGTCAGCAACCAGGAAAGTTTATGGAAAATGGATTCAAACATTCTGTTTTAGTTTCCTAACCTGCCAAAATGCAATATACCAGAAGTGGTTTGGTTTCACAATGGGAATTTTTTAACTTACAACTTACAGCTCTGAGGCTATGAATGTGTCCAAATCAAGGCATCATCAACATGATATCTGGAATCTAAATAGACAGGCTACTGATGTTCCTCAGCAACTCAGCCACATGGTGAGGCTCATGGTGGGTTTGCTGCTCTCTCCATTTGCCTCTGGGGTTTTGTGGCTTTCAGTTTCTGGCTTCTCCATCTGTGGTTTTCTTTCTCAGTTTCTGTGTCTTTTCTCTCTCAGCTTCTCTATCAGCTTCTCTGAATCTTTTCTCTTATGTAGGATTCCAATAAGAGGATTTAGACCCACCTGGAGCATTCCACAATTGAAATAACCTAATCAAAAGGTCTCGCCTACAATGGGTCTACACCCACAGGAATGGATTAGCTTTAAAAACATGATCTTTCCTCGAGTATTTACATCACACATTCTATTACACTTTAATTTTCCTGGTATTTTGGCATGTGGCTTTCAAAACTAATGTGATTTGAATGATGATTTTCAAAGTTACTTTCTCACTGCAGGTGGGAGCAGTGGCTGCCCGGGACGTTTTAGTTCTTCATTCTCATTTTCAAATTCCTACAAGATGTTTCTCAGATGGAAATTTTTACATATTTGGAAAGATTTTCTAAACAGTTGTTTATTTTCTCTCTAACAACCAGTTTTTTTAAATTATGCAGATGCTATTGGCTTAAAAAAAGATTGATTTTAAACAACATATGCTACAAACTTTAAAAGATGGCTCACTTGATTGTTAATTCATAAATGCTGATCATACATTTGTTTTTGTCCATAAGGTAAGAAAAGTGCATGTACTATTGACAAGCTTCTTCATGTAGAATTTTTAATCAATCACATCTGTTTTATGCATGCCCTTTCCTGGTTCTTTTTTGTGTCTTGAACAGTGCCATGTAAATGTTGGATAAAAAGTCCCTTTTCTATCTTAAGTATTGATGGTTCTCTGAAAATATAAATCTTCACACACTTGTGACTATTGAGACAATTTTCCATATCCTTGGTGAATTAGGGTGCCTGCCTGTCCTCTAACATATTAATCTGTGATCAATAACTGAAGCAAAAAGGAGGCAAACTGCCCGAGCCAAAAGTCAACCCATCAAGACAATCTAAAGAATCTAACAAAATTAAGGAAAATGTTGAAGTGTGTTTTGTTGCTGTCTTGTTATTTCATATTTTTATTATATTCTTATTTTATTTTATTATTATTATCTTTTCTTTTTGGGGAGGTTGCCCAGCCTGGGATTTGAGCCTGTATGTCTCACATGGTGGGGGAGGGGTGGAGGGGGGTGGCCATTCTGCCACTGAACTATCTGTGTATCCCAGCCTAGCTTCTAATAGACCCTCAAGTGAATTGTATCCCCTACATGAGATCTGGACCTTGGTTTGGTGGAGAATAACCAATAAATCAAGTGCAAAAGGAAAACTTCAGCAAAAACCAAGTAAATACAACATTTTGGAAGAGTGAAGGAAAACAACTTGCAGAATAACTATATGAAGATAATCAAATGCCCTGAATACAACAGAAAATCAAAAAGCATGTGAAGATTCAAGCAGAAATGGCCCAGTCAAATGACCAAATCAAAATTCCAGAGGGAACACAGAATACGGAGCAACCACTGAAGGATATTTATAAAGAAATAAGGGATATCAGAAAGACACTAGAAGAGCATAAAGAAAAATTCATAAGGTTAAGTAGAAAACTGGAAGATCTCACAGAAAGGAAAGATATAGTAAAACTAATTAGAAATAGACTGCAGACATATAATAGCAGATTTGAAGAAATAGAAGAAAGAATAAGTGAGTTAGAAGACAGAACACTTGAACTAGAGTGTACAAAAGAACAAATGGCAAGAAAGGTGGAAAAAATGCAAATGGATCTTAGGGAAATGATGGACAAGAGGTGCATGTATATAAGGCTCACTGGTGTCCCAGAAAGAGAAAAGAGTAAAGGGTTAGGAAAGTTAGTTGAAGATTTAATCACGGAAAACTACTCAACCCTTATAAAAGACATAAATGCCCAAATCAAAGAGAACCAATGAACTCCAAATAGAATAAATCTGAAAGGTCTACTTCAAGGCACATACTAATCAAACTTTCAGGTGTTGAAGAGAAACAGAAAGTCCTGAAAGCAGTACAAGAAAAGTAATCTACTACATACAAGGGAAAACACATAAGACTGATTTCAGACTACTCAACAGGCACCATAGAAGCAAGAAAGAAGTGGTATAATATATTTAAGACCCTGAATGAGAAAGACTTTCAACCAAGAATTCTTTATCCACCCAAGTTATCCTTCAAAACAGAGATAAATATCCTCAAAGAGAAAGAAAAATTGAGAGAACTACTCAACAAGAGACTTGCTCTATAAGAAATACTAAAGGGACTCCTGTCAGCTGAAAAGAAAAAAACAGGAAAGGGATGTCTGGAGGAGGGCACAGAATTGAAAAATATGAGTATTGGTAATTTAAAGGATAAAAAGAGAGACAAGGAAAATAATATATAGATCTGACAAATAACAACTAAAGGACAAGATGGTAGTGTCAGGAACCATTTTTACAGTAAATACTTTGAACATTATTGGACTAATCTCACCAATTAAAAGATAAAGACTGGCAGAATGGTTTAAAAAACATAATCTACCTATATGCTGTTTATAAGAGATGCATCCTAGGCTCAGTGAAACAATTAGATTGAAAGTGAAAGGATGGAAAATGATCTTCCATGCAAGCTGGAACCAAAAGAAAACAGGAGTAGCTATTTTAATATCAGAGAAAATACACTTTAAATGTAAAGAACTCATAAGAGACAAAGGACACTACATATTAATAAAAGGGACAATTCACCAAGAAGAAATAACAATCATAAATATGTATGCTCCAAATCAAGGGGCTCTAAAGTATATGAGGCACACATTGGAAAAACTGAAGGGAGCTTTAAACATATCAACAGTAATAGTGAGAGACTTCAATCCATCACTTTCCATTATAGATAAAACAACCAGACAGAGGGTCAACCAGGAAACAGAGAACTTAAAGAATGGAATAAATAAATTAGAACTAATAGATATATATAGGTCATTACACCCCAAAACACCAGGATATACATTCTTATCTGATGTACATGGAATGTTCTCCAGGATAGATCATATGCTGGGACACAAGCTGAGTCTTTATAAATTTAATAGAATGAAATAATCCAAAGCACTTTCTCTGATCACAACAGAATAAAGCTAGAAATTAACAATCACCAGAGAAACCAGAGTTTCACAAATACATGGAGATTAAATAAAACACTCTTAAATAATCAATGGGTCAGGAAGAAATTGGTAGAGAAATTGGTAAATATCTGAGAGAGGGATGTTAATGAGAACACAACACATCAAAACTTATGGGAGGTAGCAAAGGCAGTGCTGGGAGGGAAATTCATTGCCCTAAATGCCTATATTAAAAAACAGGAAGGACCCAAACCTGAGGATTTAACTCCTCACCTGGAGAATGTAGAGAAAGAACAGCAAACTAAATCTAAAGCAAATAAAAGAAAAGAAATAATAAAGATTAAAGCATAAGTAAACAAACTAGAAAAAATTAAACAGTAGAAAGAATCAACAAAACCAGAAGTTGGTTCTTTAAGAAAATCAATAAAGTTGACGGACCCCTAGCTAGACTGACAAAGGCAAAAAGAGAGAAGATGCAAATAAACAAAATCAGAAATGGCAAGGGAGGGGGGTGAATCCTTACCACAGATTATGAAGAAATCTTAAAAATCATAATAGAATATTATGAATAATTATATGCCAAAAATCTAGGCAATGTAGATGAAATGGACAAAGTCCTAGAAACACACGAATGACCTATACTTACTCAAGAAGAAATAGAAAATCTCAACAAACCAATTACAAGTAAATTAAAAGTCAATGAATATCTCTCAACAAAGAAGGCATCTGGCCCAAGACCAGATGGCTTCACAGGAGAATTTTATCAAACATTCCAAAAAGAACTAATAGCATTCTTGCTCAAACTCTTCCAAAAAATTGAGGAAAAATGAATGCTACCTAACTCATTTTATGAAGCTAACATCTTTTTAATGCCAAAATTGGTTAAAGATGTTATAAGAAAAGAGTACTACAGAACAATCTCCCTAAAGAACATAGTTGTGAAAATTCTTAACAAAATACTAGCAAATCGAATCCAATGCCACATTAAAAGAATTATGCATCATGACCAAGTGGAATTCATACCAGGAATGCAAGGGTGGTTCCTCATAAGAAAATCAATCAATGTAATACAGCACATTAACAAATCAAAAGGGAAAAATCACATAATTATACAATTGATGCTGAAAAAGCATTCAACAAAATCCAGCATTCTTTCCTGACAAAAACACTTCAAAAGTTAGGAATTGAAGGAAACTTTCTGAATATCATAAAGGGCATATATGAAAAACCCATATCCAGCATCATACTTAATGGTGAGAAATTTAAAGCATTCTGCCTAAGAGTGGGAGCAAAGACAATGATGCCTATTGTCACAACTATTATTCAACATTATATTAGAAGTCCTAGCTGGAGTGATTATACAGGAGGAAGAAATAAAAGGCACCCAAATCAGAAAGGAAGAAGTAAAATTTTCATTATTTCTTAGAAAAACTTGAGAAATCTATAACAAAGCTACTTGAGCTAATAAATTCTGCCAAGTGGCTTGATACAAGATTAATGCACAAAAATCAGTAATGTTTCAATACACAAGCAATGATCTATCTGAGGTGACAATCAAAGAATAAATCCTATTCAAAATAGCAACCGGAAGAATCAGGTATCTAGAAATAAGCCTGGTCAAGGATGTCAAGGACTTGTACACAATAATTATTTTAAAATGCTAAAATAAATTTTAAATGACCTAAATAAATGGAAAGACATTCCATGTTCATGGATAGGAAGGTTCAATGTCAACAAGATGTCAATTCTAACCAAACTGATCTACTTTTTCAATGTGATACCAATCACAATCCCAAAAACCTACTTTGAAGACTTTGGAAAGCTGGTTATCAATTTACATGGAAGGGAAAGAGACCCTGAATAGCTGAAGATATCTTAGTAAAGAAGAGCAAAGTGGGAGGACTACAACTTCCTGACTATAACGCTTACTATAAAGCCATGGTGGTTAAAACAGCATGGTACTGGCACAAAGATAAAAGGATTGTCCAATAGAATAGAACTGAGAGTGCAGAGATGACCACCAAATTTATGGACATTTGATCCTCAATATGGCTCCCCAAAATTACTGAACTGGGACAGAATAGTCTTGTCAATAAATGGGCATGGGAGAACTGTATTTCAACAGCCAAAAGAATGAAAGAGGATCCCTGCCCTACACACTATGCAAAAATTAATTCAAAATGGATTAAAAACCTAAATGTAAGAGTCAATACCATAAATCTTCTAGAAGAAAATGTAGGGAAATATCTTCAAGATCTAGTAGCGGCTTCTTAAACTTTATACTTAAAAGACAAGCAGCAAAAGGAAAAATAGACAAATGGGAACTTCTTAACATCAAGAGCTTCTGTGCTTCAAAAGACTTTGTTAAAAAGGTGAAAGGGCAGCCAACTAAATGGGAGAAAATATTTGGAAATCACATATTGTATAAAGGCTTGATAAAGAAATTATACAGCTCAAAAACAAAAGAACAAATAACCCAAATATAAAATGGGCAGAGGATATGAATTGATACTTTTCTGAAGAGCAAATACAGATGATTAAAAAGCACATGAAGAGCTGCTCATCTTCATTGGCCATAAAGGAGATGCAAATTAAGACAACAATGAGATATCACCTCACACCTATAAGAATGGCTGCTATTAAGCAAACAGGAAACTATAAATGTTGGAGAGGAGGTGGAGAAATTAGAACATTTATTAACAGCTGGTGGAAATGTATAATGATTCAGCCACTGTGGAAGTCAGTTTGGCAATTCCTCAGAAAACTAAATATTGAGTTGTCCTTTGACTTGGCAATACCAACACTTGGTATATACCCAGAAGAGTTGAGGGCAGTGACATAAACAGACGTTTACACACCAATGTTCATAGCAGCAGTATTCATTATTGCTAAGAGATGGAAACAGTCCAGGTACTGACAGAAGAGTTTTGACAGACGAGTGGATAAACAAAATGTGGTATATACATATGATGAAATATTATGCAGTAGTTAGATGAAATGATGTCCCAAAACATATGACAATGTGGATGAATCTTAAGGGCATAATGCTGAGTGAAATAAGTCAGACACAAAAGGACAGATACTGTATTATTTCATTATTATGACTCTGGTAAAGCCTCCAGTGTTTTGGAGTAGCTAGAAGGAAAAATATGAGATAATGGAATAGTAGCCCATGACAAACCCAGGGACCTGACCTATAGCAGTTTGTTGAAGTGTGCTTTGAAAATTATTGCTTTTTTCTTTCTTTGCTTTGCATATATATGTGTGTGCGTGTATTATATTTTACAACAAAAAAAATGGTGAAAGAAAAAACTATAGGCAGCTGTAATAATATCAGATAAAATTTCTGAATAAAAAATATGAAAATGTTTAGTAACATAGGCCACTACTATAGTAAAGTTGATATTTGCAATAATTTTCTACTTGCTATCTTGAGAATGTACACAGTTTTGATAATCAAATGGCATTTAAGATAGCATCTAATACTTAGAATTTAAGAAGCTCTGATATTTTGTATCTGTAGATTTTTCCATCCTTGCTTTATTTTCAAATTAGTTTATGAAACTTATTGCACAAACAGGTTTTACAATTATTTAGATGCTTTATTTAAATAATCCGATGGATAAGCTAAGATATCCATTTTAGGTGGTTAAGATTTTCATATGTTAATTGTAAAAATATTTGTGTCTTTATATTTTCCTGAAATCAGGAAAATGTTTAGTAGAATAGGTCATTACTATAGCAAAGCTGATATTTGTAATAATTTTCTACTTGATATTTTGAGGACACTTACTGTTTTAACAGCTGATCAAATGGTTTTTAACTTAGTGTTTAATATTTAGAATTTGAGAAAACTTGCTCTCTGAATTTGTAGATTTTTTGTTACGTTAATTTTAAATTGGTTTATGAATTTTACTGTGCAAACAAGGTTTTACAATGATTATTGGGATACTTTATTTAAATATGCCAATGCAAAAGCTAACTAAGCCATTCATTTTTGGTGGTTTTAAGTGTATTGTTCGTTTTCTTAAATAAAAATATTTTTTAAATATTTACAAAGAGAGAATTACATAATCAGATTAGGAAAAGCTAGGAATTTTTCAAATATTTCAAAGGAATTGAAATATTTGCCTGGCTTGCAAGGTGGTTTACTGAAAAGTTGTAGGGTATTTTGACACATCAGGCCCATGAGTTTTTACTTGATTTCGAAACCATTGAAAGTTTCATTGGTAAATTCATTCATTCATTCATTGATGCATTCCTTTAACTACCATTTACTGAGCATCTCTGGTACATCAAGGAATGGGGGCAAATGGAAGTCATAATTCCTATTGCTTTATGTGTACTGACTTACCGAGTCTGAACTTAGTCCCTTGGACTTAGATACCCCTGCTGGTCTTGTTTTACAACTGAAGAAGAAGGGCACAGAGGAGCTGGATGACCTGTCCCGGTTCACAGCATGAAGTCAGTGGTGCAGATGGAATGTGAATGTGTGAACCCACAAGGTAAACCTTCAGAGCTTCACCAGGCCCTCACTTTACATGTTAGATTAACTTGAGAAATGTAATTAATATTCATACAGTGGCCTGTGCTTCTAAAGTGTAAGTTTGTGAATTGATAATAAAACTAGTTGACAATCTTTACAGCCATACATCCCAGGGGTCAGTGTCAATTAAAATTAAAGAAAAGAAAATGCATTGTGTAGCAGGGTATTGGTGTTGAACATTTTCCCCCATCTTCAACATGCAGCATCTCATTTTTAATTTCTTCTCTGTCATTTTGGAAGAATTAGAATTCAAAGCTATTAGAAAGATGAATATTAATGAACTCTTTTATTATCTCCATCTGTCTGAAAATTATAAATTTTACAAGTACATACATTTAGAGGATGGAAGATGTGTGGCTCAGGCGTAGGTTATAGTTCCATGAAAAACACCAACAGAGTCACAGCTGAGACCAAATATTGCTTCATAAAGCAGTACTGAGTCTAAGGGGCAAGCACATGGTCTCCAAGTCCAATGGGAGAAGCTTTAGAGTTTACAAGGAGACTGTTCCTGAGTTATCCTAATCGAATCTCTTGAAAATCCCACAAGATGTGGGATTTCATCATCTTAGTGTTAGAAGTGTGGAAAGAGAAAGTCTGAAGTTTTGGGCTACCTGCCCAGGGTTGTGTGGCTAAGCAAGGCGCAGGGCCAGCAGAGACAGGGCTGTGGGAAGGAACCTTCTGATAAGGACAGCAGACCATTCTCTTTATGACAACATTCTCTTTAAAGACAATAGAACAGCATTCTCTTTAGCTGCTCCTGGTTCATTTAGCAGGCTTTGTGTGCTGGGTGATCTCTGCATTGTTTGTTAAAAAGCAAGAAAACACATCTGGTTAGAAAAACTCTTGCATTTGTTGATACTAGTTAGATTCTGTAATTACAAAAGTTAATTTTTTTTTGGTAAAAGAAACCATATGTTACCACTCTTCAAATCACATATTTTATTGCGTATAAATTCAAGAGTAGCTGGCCTGTATTGAATTACAGCTTTAACTAATTTCCAATCTCAAGCCACATCAAAGAATGTGTTTTCTTGTTTCAACCATGAATTGAAGTGAAATGCAATGTTTAAAGCCCAATAAACCTCTGAACAGTGCCACCCTACATATAAACTCTCCTTGATAGAGTGTCATATTGATTTCAAAGTAAACAGTAGAATTCAGTAACTTTGGGATATGCTCTTTAGAAAATTGCCTTCTACTGTGAATATTGCTATTAACCAGCTTGAGTTTTCATTCCATGCAGGATATTTTTTCTCAGGAATCTGCTACATGCATAATCCTTTGTAAAGAGGATGTAGAATAGAAATGGGCTAAACAATATTTTAGATGCTTATGATATGGGAGGCATTTCGGTACATATTTACCTGAGCTTCAGGCATGATGTGCAGATTTTAGCTATAAAAGCAAGAGTTTTTAAATTGAGCATCTGCTATGCAGATATTGGCTGGAAGTAAAGTTATACAATCATGTAAAAAACACATTTTGAACATCACTTTGGCTGAGTTCACTAAACTTATTTCAAGGGATCCTTTGATAATATTGTAGCAGCTGCACTCTGAGGTTGAGTTGTGAAAATGTTTGAGAGCGTATTTTGAATATTAAAAATCTTTTGTTAGTGAAGTCATCTGTATTAAGATGAAGAGCCAAAAAAAAAGTTCTTTTTTCTTCAAATAGAAAGATAGCATAAATGAAGTATATATGAAACCTGGCTTTACCTCCTGCAGAGAGCCCAGAACACCTCAAGGTTACACCTGGCTTTCTGGATATTGAAGCATCTGCAAGACAGACAGAAATGGCCCTGAGGTTTGCAGAAACCCTGAGGATGTCTTGGCATTAGGAGGAGACAGTGGCTTATCCGTACATTCCCACAAGAAAGGCCTATGTCCAAATACTTGTGTGTCTCTGTGGCTTTTTACTCTCAGGAGAAGTCAGGCCACTGGACACATCAGCCTGTCAGGGACTCTAGCTACCTGGAAGAAGCAGGGGAGAGGTTGTACTTGGACTTGTTTCAACCCATGCTGAGTAATCCCTGCAGACAAGGGGATATTTTGCTGGGAGAAGGAGGAACCAGTCCTGCCTCTGTCTAATGCTCGGGAATCTCTAGATTCCCAGCTGGCTCTAGAGGATCTGAGCTCTTGTTGCATCTCATTTCCTTCTAGAAAGTTCATTCTGCTATTCCCTCTGAGGTTTAAAAAGGATCTTTCACAAGTACCCCCAATTTTTCTTGTGTTTAAATGCCTTCCTGATGGTTTGTTTTAGACAGCTGAATTGCTGTTTTCCAAAGAACGGAAAGCTATGTGAGTATTGGAGCATTTTCTGTCTTTAGCATTGATTTTTCCCATTTCTTTCTTAGCTACCTTTTCCCCCAAGGCCTATTCATGGAGCTTCTCATTTGTCTCAGTTAAGTTCTTTCTTGTTGAAAATCTAGATTTGTCACCATAGAGGGGGTCTACTCACGTGGAGAGAGGGACGGGAGTGTAGATCAGGTGGAGATGGCCATGATTTAATACATAGACATAGATTGGTCAGGAAAGAGGTTGGTAACTGAGAAGATTCCAGTAGCAGGTAGCAGGAGAAGACTCAGAAGTAACAAAGAGTGTGGGAGTAGGAAAAAAGTACCTGGTGTTCAGGGTCCTTAGACTAGTCCAGACAGAAAGTTGGAGAAAGTTCATAGCTCTAATCTCTAGAAAGAGAGCAGCATGGATTGAGTTGTGCTTCATCCCTGAACTGAATACAAGATGCCAAGTCAGAGTTGTAGGCTGGAATGTGATGAGGTAGTGAGGGGGTGAGGTGCCAGGGCAAGCATGCTCTATAGGGTGAAGGGAAATGTTTGGCATTGTGTGGTACAGTTAGGAAAGTAGGGAATCAGACAATGCTTTTGTTACAAGATAAGACACCAGTCCTGGCAGCCAGGGTATAAGCAGAACTTGAAGCTAACCCCACCTGAGGTTGTGGCAATGTGGGACAGACTCTGGACCTCTGACTTCTCCCATGAAGGGCAGTGTTGCCCTATGTCTCTAGATGTGGAGAGCTTGGTGGAGGCAGAAAATCAACACATGCTTGACTTTTTTTCCTTGCACATGCAGAGCTTCAATCATCCCTTTAGCCTTTCTTTGATTGATCTGTTCAATTCACAATTGTTTATTGAATTTCACAGGTCACATCTTCCTTAATCTAAGGCTAAAGTTGCTAGATCGGCTCAAATCATACTGAGTTCAAGTTACTCATAGAAATCACATTGGGAATATAAAACAAAACAAACCAGTGAATTTCCAGAAACTACCTGTGTGGGTTTGAATCTGTGATGGACCCCAGAAAGCCATGTCCTTTAATCCTCATTCAATATTGCTGGGTGGGAGCATTTTGATTGTTTATGTGGAGATCTGATCCACCCAATTGTGGGTGATAACTTTTGATTAGATGATTTCCATGAAGATATGTCTCCACCCATTGAAGGTGGAGTTGCTTACCTGAATCTTTTAAAAGAGGAAACATTTTGGGAGTGTCCTTTTTGTAGAGCCATGAGAAAGCCATCAGACACTGCCATATTCACCATGTGCCCTTCCAGCTGAGAGAGAAACATTGAACTTCATCGGTCTTCTTGAAACAAGGTATCTTTTCCTGAATGCCTTAAATTGGACATTTCCATAGACTTGTTTTAATTGGGACATTTTCTCAATCTTAGAACTGTAAACTAACAATGTATTAAATTCCCCCTTTTAAAAGCCATTCTGTTTCTGGTATATTGCATTCAGGCAGCTAGCAAACTAGAACACCACCCAAAGACAAAGACATCAAAATCTCAATTGGGAACCACTGAGCTAAATGCTCCCACTTGAAATAATGTAAAAACTATTCACTCTCAGATTTATTTGTCCTGTAAATGTAATTATTGGGGTCAGCAATTGGAAACACATACATATGCTAATTTTTTCACCTTGGATCCTATCCCACAAAGGCTCAGAACCTCATAAAGCCTTTATGAACATTAGACTGGAGACATTATAGACTGGAACCAGTGTCTTTCTCATCTATTTATCCCTGGCTGCCTAAAACAAAGAGAAGTGCAACAGCTACTTTTTGATTGTAAATGGAAGGAAGGTGTGTTAGTCAGGGCTCTCTAGAGAAACAGAATCAACAGGAAATATCTTTAAATATGAAATTTAAAAAGTGTCTCATGCAGTCATGGAATGCAAGAGTCCAGAACCTCAGGGCAGTCTATGAAGCTGATAACTCTGATGAAGAGTCTCAATGAACTAACTCCACAGGAAAGGCCCTCTGGCTGAAGAAGAAGTGAAAATTCTCTCTTCTCCCTTAAAAGTCTTCAAGTAATTGGATCAAAGCCAACTAATTGGATAATCTCATTTGTAGGAGACAGACCCTTAGTTTATGGTATATGTAAAAAGACACAGCTGGAATCAGCTGACTGAGGATTTAACAAACCAGACTTCTGGTTGATCAACTGGCCACAAAATATCCTTGAAGCAATGGTTAGACCAGTGCTTGCCTGGCCAGACAACTGGGCATCATTACCTGGCAACAGCCATCACAGTTCACCCCTTATCAACTTGGCAGCAGCACCCAACCATCACAGCCCATCCCTAATCAACTTGGCAGCTATACACATTACCTTGAAACATGCCTAACTTCTAAAGAGAAAAGAAAAACCAACATATATTTCACCTAACAATACTCAACTGTCCTACATACAACCAAAAATGCATTTAATCTTTTCAGAATAGGGTGTAATTCCTTAGATAACATTCACTCTTAAACTTGATATCCTATAACATGAAAAATACAACTTATATGAAAGAGGAAAAAAGATATTTACTTTATGTATAAATACAAATATACTCATGATAAAACAGGGAGGAAATATTCATACCATCATGGTCCTCATTTCTGTAACTGGTCTTGTGGTCATAATTCACATTTATCACTACCTTTTTCCACTATGTATTCCATGTTCCCTTTACTCTCAGCAAGCACTTCAGCTGACAGTGGTTCTTTTTGGTGGGTGAGCCAAACCCTCATTCCTGAGGTTTCTGGGCCATTGGTAGTCCTGCCTGGATTGGGTTGTTGCAGTTTTCCATTGATTTTAATCACAGGGCATGGTAGTGCTAAGTGATGTCTGAGGGGATTTCCTGTATTCCAGAAACTCTTCTTTATCTCCATTGTGTAGTTGCAATTGTATTTCTCCTTGATAGTAAGGGTCAATCACCCCAGACAATACAGTAATCTCCTTCCTTCCTTGTTAATTCAGAGACATGAGATTCCCAAAGTGGCCAGGTGGTAGTCTTAATTTCCAATTCAATGGAATCATTGTTGTGTATCCTGGTAGGGGCATTCCTCCCTTTGGAACTAAGAACTATGGACCAGCAGAGCTTAAGGTTTCAGTGACAGGAAGCAAAATTTTTCTAGTGGATCTCTAGCAGTGATAGTGAGTGGTGCCACTCCCATTTCCACCCCTTGATTCATGGACCCATGAATCCTGGCTATAGGAGAAACAGCACTACACAGTGGATGCTGATTCAGAACATACACAGTCTCCTAGAGAACACTGCCCCAGCCCTACAAAGTATTGCCACCTATTGGTTCAATAGTTCGGTTTCCCAAAGGCCATTCCATCATTCTATCAACCCAGTTGCCTCTGGATGATGGCGAGCATGGTATGACAAGACAATTTCATGAGCCTGTGCCTATTCCTGCACTTTATTTGTCTTGAAATGGGTTCCTTAATCAGAAGAATTGGAATACAATGAGCATGATTAAGGCATTCCATAAATACATGGATGGCAGTTTTGGCAGAAGAATTGCATGCAGGAAAAGCAAAACCATATCTGGAGTATATGTCTATTCCAGTAAGAACAAATCAATGCCCCTTCCATCATTAAAATTGTCCAGTGTAATCAACCTGCCACCACATAGAAGGCTAATCACCTCAGGTAATTGTGCCATATCAGGTGCTGAGAGTGGGTCTTTGCGGCTGGCAGATTGGACACTCAACAGTGGTTGTAGACAGGTTGGCCTTGATGAGTGGAAATCCAGGTTGCTGAGCCCATGAATAACCTTCATTGCTACCAGCACATCCACCTTTTTTATGAGGCCTTTGGGCAATGACAGGAGAGGTCAGTGAGGTGATGACTTGTAGCCACAGAATCGGTCATCTTATCACTTGATTATTAAAAGCTTATTCTGCTGAGGTCACTCTCAGAATGGTGAGCATTCACATGAGAAACAAATATCTTCATTTTATTTTGCCCACTCAGATAGGTCTATCCACATACCTCTTTCTCAAATCTCTATGTTATCAATTTTCCAATCATGTTCCTTCCATGTCCCTGACCATCCAGGCAAACCATTAGCAACAATTCATGAGTCAATACACAGATATACCTCTGGTCAGATCTGCTTCCAGGTAAAACCAGGTGCTCTGTTTGAAGTTCTGCCTATTGGGAGGATTTCCCCTCACCACTGTTCTTCAAAGACATCCCAGAAAGGGGACAAAGTGCTGCAGCTATCCACTTCTGGCTGCTACCTGCATATTTTGTAGAACCACCTATAAACTAGGTCTGAGTTTTCTTTTCCTCAGTCCAATGACTGTATGGAATTCCCAAAGAAGCCATAGATCTGGGGTGGAAAAGAGAAGGTAATGTGGCAAGAGTGGGGGCCATGGGCATTTGGGTCATGTCCTCACGTAACATCTTGTGCCTTCAGGACCTGTTCGAGCTCTATCTCTAACTGTGCTGGTTTGAAAGGGTTATGTGCCATAAAAAAGTCATGTTTTAATCCTAATCAATCTTGTGGGAGCAACCATGTCTCTTAATGACCACTCAATAATGTTGGTTGAAGATTTGTTCAGGTTATCTTCACAGAGATGTGACTCATCCAATTGTGGGTATGAAACTTTTGAATAGAGGGAGATGTGACTCCACCCACTCCAGGTGGGTCTTGATTAGTTATTGGAATCCTTTAAAAGAGGAAGTATTTTGGAGAAAGCTTGAGAATGATGAAAACAGCAAAGACAGGAGAACTACAGAGACCAGCCAGCAACTTTTATAAATAAAGAAGGAGACTGCTCTTGGGGGAGTTTCATGAAGCAAGAGGCCTGGAGAGGAAGCTATAAGATGTTGCCATGTTCAACATGTGTCTTTCCAGTTGAGAGAGAAACCCTGAACTTCATTGGCCTTTCTTGAGTGAAGGTAACCTCTTGTTGGTGCCTTAATTTGGACATTTTTATAGACTTGCTTTAATTGGGACATTTTCTCAGCCTTAGAACTGTCGATTAGCAACTTATTAAATTCCCCTTTTTAAAAGCCATTCTGTTTCTGGTATATTACATTCCAACAGCTGGCAAACTAGAATGCTAATATACCGCTTCCATTTTTTTTTTGATGGATTGCTGCTGTGCGTGCCCAACTTTATGGCTTGGTGTGCCAGACAACCCCCAGCTCATGGTAGACAACTCATGTCTCACAGTAACTTGAGGGCACCAGTTAAGCATACAATTTCCTCTAAGTCCCAGTAACAAGCTAAAAACTGCTACTCAAAAGGAGAGTAGTTATCTACAGTGAATGTTAAGGCTTTATTCCAAAATCTTAAGGGCCTGCATTGTGATTCTCCTACAGGGGCCTGCCAAAGGCTCCACACAGCATTTCTATTTGCCCTTGACATTTCCATCACTATTGGATCTGCTGATTCATATGACCCAAGGGGCTGAGCAGCTTGCACAACAGCCTGGACGTGTTAAGAACCTCCTCTTCTTCTTTTCCCCACTCAAAACTAGCAGTTTTTCTGGTTACTCAGAAAAGAGGTTGGAGTACCACACCCAAATGAGGAATATGTTGACTCCCAAATCCAAAGACCCAATTAGGCATTGTGCCTTTTTGGTCATAGCAGGGGATAGGTGCAACATCTTACCTTCACCTCAGAAGAGATATCTTGACATGCCCCACACTACCAGACATCTAGAAATTTCATTGAGGTAGAAGGCCCCTGTATTTATGTTCGATTTATCTTGCATCTCCTGACACACAAATGCCTTACCAATAAGTCTAGAGTAGTTGCTACTTCTTTATCATTAGATCAATCATTATAATGGACAATATAATGTTTTTTTGAAGGGAGAAATGATCAAGATCCCTGAGGACAAAATTATGAAATATGGCTGGAATATTGATATACCCCTGAGGTAGGACAGTGAATGTATACTATTGGCCTTGCCAGTTGAATGCAAACAGTTTCTGGTGGTACTTACTAACAGCTGTGGAGACAAAAGCATTTGCCAGGTCAATAGCTGCATACCAGGTCCCAGAGGATGTGTTGATTCACTCAAATGATTATCTCACATCTGAAAGAGCAGTTGCAATTAACTGACTGAAGATTTAATAAGCCACCCTTCTGGTTTATCAATCAGTCAAAAAACTATCCTTGCAGTAATAGTTAGGCCAGTGTTTGCCAGAAACTAGGCACTATCACCCAGTCAAGTTAACACCAGAACCTAAACTTCAGAGAAAGAATGAATGAATGCATGAAAAGGATATCATGTAAAGTAATTGTTTTTGCACTATTAGTGGTGTCCCTTCTATCACATTTGTAGAGAGAAAGAAACCCTCCTCCTCCCCTACAAGATACATGACACATGGGATGTTGTATGCAGAACATGCAGGTTCATTCCATCTGATGATTGGAGGCAAAGGTAATTGTCAGACTCAGAATGTACCACCATCACAAACAATAACAGTGCTTCTGAGTGTAGCAAGAGTTTAGGCTATTGAACCCATAGATGAAATCATTAGCTTCCAAAGGGGCTGGGTGTGGGTGAGTGTCTCCAGATTTGGTACAAAGGCAGAAGGGTGTAGGGTGTATATTATACAGGGCATGGAAGGCAAGTGAGGCAAAAGACTCCAGGAGAGGGCTGTTAATTTTTTTTTGAAGAAAAGAAAATATACGTATTTTCCCAGGAGAATATAGTTACTATGTTAATTTTATATTGCTGTTCTGGCAAATTATTACAAACTTATTGGCCTAAACACAAATGAATTTTCATATAGTGCTGTAGGTCAGAGGTTGAACAGGTCTAGCATCAACTGGGCTGCATTCTCTCTTCAGACTCTAGTCCTGATCCATTTCTTTGCCATTTCCAACTTCTAAAATCTGCCCACATTCTTTGGCCTGTGGTCCCCTTGCATCATCTTCAAAGCCAGAAGGGGTATGTCAAGTTTTCTCACATTGCATCTCTCTGACTTTCCATAGTATTTTCCTCTTGTCGCTTTTCTGTCTTCCTCTTCTTCTTTGATCAACCTTGTGATCTTTCTGGGCTTCCTGGGTAAACCAGAATAAGCTCACTATTTCAATGTCAAGTAATTAGCAAACAATTTTATGTGCAATTTTAATTCCCCCATTCCATGTAATGTAACCTCTTCACAAGTTCTTAGATTCTGGGCTTGGACATTGTCTTAGTTTACCAAGGCTCCTATAAAAAAAAAAATACCACAAACAGTTTAGCTTAAATGATAGGAATTGATTGTCTCAGTTTTGGGGGCCAGAAGTCCAAAAATCAAGGTGTTGGCAGAATTATGCTTTCTCTGAAGTCTGCAAGGTTCTGCTGGAGGCTTGCTGGCCACCCATAACTCAGTCTCTGCCTTTGCCACATGGCCATCTGTCTTCTCCTATCTCCTACTGTGTGCAAGTTCTTCTGCTTATAAATACTCCATTGACATTGGGTTAAGGATAATCCTGGATTCTATTTGTCTTCACCTTCACTTATAACATCATCAAACCTCCATTTACAATGGGTTTACATATACAGAACCAGAGGTTAGGAGATGAACATGGTGTTAATCTGTTACAGATATCTGAGTGACAACTCATTTTTCTGCCTACCACCATCTATGAATTTTTACTGTGCATATAGGAAAAGGTTAAATGACAAAGGATGTCCCAGAAAGAAAGCAAGAACCTCCTTAATCTGGGCAAATATTTTTAAGAAAAAACATTGAGCAGAATTCTCTTTCTTTCCATTAGACCATATGTTAGGTTGCCTCATAAAATTTTCTCACCTTCCTGGCAATATAAGCTTTCCTTCTGTAATACTCCATATCCCAGTTTACCAACCATGAATCTCTATGAGTGTATTCAAAAAGAAGGTTATCATTTCTCATAAATCAGGCTGAGTAGAGAGTAGACCCAACTTAAGAAGACGGTGGCAAAAGCATCATGAAGTTCTGTGTGAATTAGACTGTTTCTTCCAATGGAAATACTTTTGTTTGCAATCTCCCAGAATGTGACATAACAGATCTGGAATGGCTTTTTAAAAGGGGAATTTAATGTTATAAGTTTTCAGTTCAAGACTATAAAAATGTCCAAACTAAGGCATCCAGAAAAACATACCTTAATTCAAGAAAGGTCAATGAGTCAGCACACCTCTGTCAGCTGGGTAGTCACGTGGTTGAATGTCTGGTACCTTGCTCCTGAGCTCCATTGCCTTCAGCCTCTTTTCCTGTAGGGGTTCCTCATTTTGCTTCTCTGGTGCTGTCTTTCATTTCTTCACTTCCCTTGTCTCTCTCCAGGTTCTGGGTTGTCTAACATCTCATGTGATGTCTTTTGGCCTACAAGCATCCCAAAACACTTGTGTCTCTGTCCTCCAAGTGCTGGTATCTATGTCAGATCTTTCTCTGTTGGCTCTGAGGCTTCTGTCATTTTTCCAAAACATTTCCCCTCTTAAAGACTCTAGTAAATAATCAAGACTCACCTAGAACGGGTGGAGTCACATCTCCATCTAATCAAAAGGTCATACCCACATTCAGACGTGTCACAACTCAGTGGAAATAATCTAATCAAAAGCTTCAGACCTATAGTCCTGAATCAGGATTTAAAGAAATGGTTGCCCCCACAAGATTGGATAAGGATTAATTAACTAATTAATTAATTTCTGGGATACATAATAGATTCAAACCAGCACAGGGAATAACAAAGACAATGTACTGGATTTGGTACTCATTAAATATCAAAATGTGGCAGGATTGGAGCATCTTATATGACAAGCAGCATGATGAATAACGATTTATGCGGTGTAATTTGAAATACCTTCAGGAAAGGGAAGTCATCAGCATGTTATGAAATCTGTTCAGGAACTTTCTAGCTGCTGAATTCAAAAAGAATAATGGCACATGTTATTTTAAATTTTCTTCTATGAGAATATAACTGTGTTATGTTATGAATGCTACTTCTGTTTTCTGTTACTTTTATAAGAACATTATAAGGTACTCTCCTTTCTCCAGAATTTAGTCATTTTGCAATGCTTCTGAAAAAACACTTTTCCAAGCTGAAGAGAAAAGAAAGCAGATGTTGGAAAAATTATTGCAGAGATTTTACCTTAACAGGGAGAATGGGAGAAGACTTTTGAGCTATGCATTTGCTTTAGTTTCTTTTCTTCAAATTTTCAGGGCTTTACAATGTTGACAGGAACTCTGAAAACAAATGCCACAGATGTCTCAACTGCCATCATTCAGAATGTAAGCACCATGTACAGTCATAAGGAAAATTATTCTTATTCTTCATCTGGTGTATGCTTTACTTGGGCTAGAGGGTCATTCCTAAGATATTATTAAGACAATCAAATACATCCCACATTCCAACTAGCTCATTAGAGCCACTTCTGGAGCAGTGGAGTAAAGGCCTTCCAAAATCAGCTCCTCATTTAAACAATGAGAACTCTGGAAAAATTGTCAAAGACCAACCTTTTCATGATTCTGGAAATTAACCAAACTCTTTCAACAATTCAAGCAACATTTATTCTAGGGAAATAGCTGAATTTTGGTAGTAGCAATGAACTGTACGGTGTCATAATGCATCAACCTGCTGTACAATCACCACCCTCTTCTATGATCCATAGTAACCTTGGAAACCAGCAGACTAGAAATCATGGCAGCCATGAAAACCAGCAGTCTAGCAGAACAGGTCCAGAGCACCTCAAAAGCCTCCTCCACAGAGAATTGTTAGTTTTTAAAGCCTCCTCCACAGAGAATTGTTAATTTTTAATCTGTCAATTTTCTGAACTGTGTGAACAGATTTTTCTCTGGGGTGTTTGTTGAAAAATGATCATCAGCAATCATTTCATTTTTATAATGATGAAAGTTTCAATCTGTTGAGAAGATATAATAACAATAAACATAAACACACCTGAAAACACAGACTCAAAATATATGAAGGAAAAAAATATATGAACAGAACTAAGGAAAAAATAGACATTTCAATAATAATAGCTGAAGATGGCTTTTACACCACTTTGATATGGAGGGAACAAGTTGACAGAAGATAATTAAGGAAACAGAAGACTTGAGCAACACTATAAATCCAACAGGCCTAAAATGCATTTATAGAACACTCCATCCAATAACAACAGACTATGCATTCCTCTCAAGTACACTTTGAATATTCTCCAGGATAGACCATATGTCAGGACATAATAGATTGAAATCACACAGTGTTGTCCTACCACAATGAAAAGGACTTTGAAATAACATAGAAAAACAAATTTTTGGAAATTCATAAAAATGTGATAATTAAACAACATTCTCCTAAAATAAAAAGTGTCAAAAATAAATTGTACCAGAAATTAGAAAACATTTTGAGATGAATAAAAATGAAAATATTATATGAAGAAATTTATGAGTCACAGCTAAAGCAATGTTAAGAGGGTGTTTCAGTTTGCTAAAGCTGGCAGAATACAACACACCAGCCGATGTGATACAATACACTTCCTTAGAACTTATTAAATTCCTTTTATAAAAGCCATTCCAGTTCTAGTATGTCACATTCTG
>PVIY010021924.1:0-41689 GCA_004026745.1 Myrmecophaga tridactyla
TGGAATGAGCTGAGACTCAGCATCAAGGGACTGAGAAAAACCCTAGAATGAGCTGAGAATTAACATCAAGGGATTGAGAGAACCTTCTCGACCAAAGGGGGAAGAGTGAAAGGAGACTAAGTGCCAATGGCTGAGAGATTCCAAACAGAGTTGAGAGGTTATCCTGGAGGTTATTCTTATGCATTAAGTAGATATCACCTTGTTGTTCAAGATGTAGCAGAGAGGCTGGAGGGAAAAAAAAAAAAAAAAGAAGAAGGGTATGGGGCAATTATGACAGCAGAAAGAAAGTTAAAGGCTAAAAACCAGAAGTGTTTAATCTAGCAAAACCTAGAGTGGACAATGGTGGTGATTAAATGTACAAATATAAGAAAGCTTTTACATGAGGGAGAGCAAAATAATATCACCATTGCAAGGTGTTAAAATTGGTATATGTATATGAAATAAATATAATTGATTCAAACTAGAGCCTATGGTTAACAGTAATATTGAAGTAATTTTTATAAATTATAACAAAGGCAACATAGAAAAGCTAAATGTCAATAAGGGGGATGTAAGGGAATGATTCTTGTTTTTGTCATTGTTTGTCTTTTTTCTTCTTTTCCTCTTCTTGTTTGTGGAAGAAATGGAAATGTTCTCATATAGATTGCGGTGGTGCAAACTAAGTAATTATACTGGGATCCATTGATTGTACACTTAGGATGGATTGTACGTTGTGTGAATAAAACTTTAAAAATAAACAGAAAGATACAAGTGCTAGAGAAGATGTGGAAAGAGAGATATACCTAGTAATTGTCATCAGGAAAATAGAATGGTACCGCCCTTCTACAGGGCAGTGTGATGGTTCCACAGGAGGCTAAGCATAGGATTTCTGTATACTCTGCAACCCCATTATTGTTATAAACTTGAAGAATTGAAAGCAGGGACAAAAATAGACATTTGCACACTGGTGTTCATGGCAGCATTATTCATGAATTGCAATGGATGGAGGAGCCCTAAGGATACATCAAATGATGAATAAAAGGGTAAATGATGCTGTGTATGTAAGATGGAATATTGTGTGGCTGTAGGAAGGAATGAAGTTGTGTGACAGTCAACTAGGTGAATTATCCTTGAGGACAATGTTGAGTGAAATAAGCAAGAAACAAAAGGACAAATATTTTATGGCATCACTAACATAAACGAACTAGAATGAGCAAACTCTGAGAATTGAATTCAAAAGTATAGGTTACAGGGAATAAAAAAATGGACAGAGATTGAGCAATTGATGATTAAGGAGTATGGAATGTTCAATAAGGCCCATTGTAACGTTCCTACATTGTAAACTCTTACAGCGGTCACATCTCTTCCTGAATTTTAACTGTTATATCTAAAATTTGAGATGCTGTGCTCTTTGCGTATATCCTGGTAGTTTCCTGGAACTATGGTATGTGTGTGACACCAGAGGCTAAGAGTTAGCATTTTGCAGCTCTGAAAATCAGCATTTCTCCATACAGCAACTGTTAAAGAAGCAGAAAAAGAGATTAAACTTCAACTAGAGATATGAATGAAATGGATCTGGTTAGTACTAAGGTTAAATCGGAATACAGGGTAAAGATATTGTCTCTATTTCAAAACTTCAACTTCTATGTGTGACCAAAGGACCAGATGCTTCTTTTGTCTGAAATCTAAATTTTCTGTAGCACACTATCTAATTTAATCAGTTCAGTTTATCTAAACAACTTAATTACATAGAAACTAGAATAGAGATTGAGATCTTGTTATTTTGTACAGGTTAAGGTAATACCCTAATACATTCCAGAGTATTTGGGGCAGAAAATAAAATAGAATTTGCAAAGTCCCCTTGAGGGACTGGGGAAAAATAAATTAATCTTCCCCACCTGAGGAATTCCTGATATTCTCTCAAGCATTAGGGACTCCCAATTTAATAAGCCAAGCCATCAATATTGAGGTTTGCCTTATGAAACTTATCTCTGCAATGGCAAAGCTAAGCCTACCTACAACCATACCTAAGAGTCACCCTCAGAGAACCTCTTTTGTTGCTCATTTGTGGCCACTTTAAGCTAACTCTACAAATAAAGTCTATTTATATGTGAGACATGACTCCCAGGGGTATAAGTCTCCCTGGCAACATGGGACATGACTCCCTGGCATGAGCCTGGCTCTGACATCATGGGATTGAGAAAGAGTTCTTGACCAAAAGGGGAAAAGAGATGGAACAAAATAAAGTTTCAGTGACTAAGAAATTTCAGAAAGAGTCAAGAGGTCATTCTGGAGTTTACTCTTATGCAAGCTTCATCTAGATATTGCAGATTGCCACAGTATGCCAAGTCCCAACTTGAAAATCCTAATACCCTGGGCTCTATCTAGACCCTATAACAATTCTACCTAGTAAGTTTATTTTTTCAGAAACTTAAGGCCTCCAGACTTTTCCCATGCCAGATAAGCCCTGAAACCCAGAGTACCAGTCTTTCCAGGAACATCAACAAGTTTCTTATGTCTATCCCAAAAGGTAAACATCCTTTGTCAGCGTGAAGAAGTAAAAATGGCCATTGCCCAGATATCCCTGAAAACTGAGAGACTGATTAAATGAAAGGGAGGAGATATCACATTCAGATTGAACAAATAATTATAACTACTGACTCATTCTTTAGATATTTCACTGTAGTATCTAGTGTATTGGAATAGCTAGAAGGAAATGCAGGAAATTGTTGAGCTGTAATCCAGTAACCCTGATCTTTGATAATGACTTATAGCTATATAGAAAAATAATAAAGAATTGTCAGTTCCCCATGTTTGTGTGGATCTACTTCTGGGCATTTTATTCTGTTCCGCTAATCTAAATATCTATCTCTGATAATATCACTCAGTATAACTTACCTTTATAGTAAGTCTTAAATTGGGTAGAATGCAATGCTTGGGGTCAATAATTGGGGGAATAAGGGTTATGAGATGTTTGGGGTTTCATTTTTTGTGGAATAATGTTCGAAGATTTATCATGATGATGAATACACAAACATCTGATGAAGCTGTGGATCACTGCGTGTATACTTTGGATGGATTGTGTATAAATATATCTCAATAAAATTACATTTATTAATTAAAATTTCTAGTTGAAGGTTGGGATATCATGCATGTGATTCTCTCTCTGACAGAAACTCTGTTCATTTGTGACTTTAAATATCCAGAAAGGTTAAATTAAAATCACCATGTATTGGTAGGGTTTTTGGTTTAGAATGAATACATATCACATCTGCTCACAATTCATGTATTGAAACTCAGCCATAGGTCCCCCCCTAAATATAAGTGCAGACTAAGACAGAATAGGTTGGGTAGACAGGACCACACAGAAAATTATTATTTTTTTGTATGCTGTATGGTGGGGTCACATTTCATTCTTTTTCCATGTGAGTATCCAATTATTGCAGCACTGTTTGTTGAATTTTTGTTTCTTTGCTTATTTGTTTGTTTTGGGGAACGCCCGGGCCAGAAATCAAACTTGGGTCTCCCACATGGCAGCTGAGAATTCTACGATTGAACTGCCTTTGCACCTCCAGAACATTATTTTTAAAACATTAAAATATTTGGAATTTATTTTAGGACAGTATTTACTTGTGACTTAGTGCAGTACTCATTTTTTCCTAGTATCTAGCTGTTAGTTCTAATACCACGGTTAGTCATTCAAATGCTGCCATAATAAATACCAAATTTCAATATGCACATTGATATATTAAGTCAATTAGGGCACTTGTTATTCTGAATGCTAATTACTAAACATTCAGTTTCTTGGATGTATACTCTTCTGAGAGTATTTTCTTCTTTTTCACAATTTCCTTGAGTATTCATTCTTTTCCACCTTAAATTCAGTCTTTGTTTAAGTCAAAATGTGCTACATTTTAAAAGGTTATTATTGCTGGAAATAGGCAAGTCAGTACCTTTTCATTCATTCATTTCTGCCTTCAAAATATTTATTGAGCATGTTCTACATGACAGGTGCTGTACCAGGGACTAGAAATAAATTTAAAAAGAAAAAGTAGAGAAATATTCACAACCTCCAGATGATCAAAGTCTACTACATTTATTTCATTTAAATGCATGTGACTGATCTTTCTTACTGCTTGATTTATGCTAATGATTTTCAGGCAATTACACTGGATTATCTTGCTAAATAATCATATATGTATTTATACTCTTTTTTTTAATTGGACTTTTATATTTTCTCTTCAAGTCATTATGGCCATTTAAATGTATTTATTCTTTCTTTGCCATTGTTGTAGATCTGTAGAGTGAAAATTAATAATAGTGCTGATAACAGAAATACTTGTCCAATTTCCACTTTTGGTATAAAGGTCTGTAGCATTTTTCTATTTAATACAACATATCTTGTGGGCCTGTGACAGATAAGTTAACTGTTTTCTTCTGAACATAACATATATTTTTTTCTTTAAGAAAGGCTGCTAAAATTCTACTCAATTCCACATTTGTCGTCTTTAATCTCTCATATGTGAAAAGTGATTTTTTTTTCCTATTAGTAGGTTTTCTCCTTTATCAGCTTTCAGGTGCTTCATATGTTCCAAAGCTCTCAAAATTTAGTGACATAGATGGTAGATTTTGATTTCCACAACAATGATGGATTTATTATTATGCTTAAGTTTATTATTATGCTTATAGAATTGGGATTGGGGGTGTGAGGTATTAAATGTACATGCTCAGTCATCTTGAACAGGCAACTGCTACAATTTATCGTAGTTAGTGAAGAAAATAAGACAGCATGATTATTCTGAGGAAGATGCTTTGCCTGCTTTGTTTGTATTTCCGACCACTAAAGATCAGCCAACAAAATCAGAGAAAGAACATCACTGAGACTGGAAAATGAGTGACAGGGAGAATAGTAAGGAGTGAGATTGCAGAAACAGTCACGGCCTTGGAGGTCCTGAAAGATACGAGGGTTTTATTTTATATTCAATAGAAAGCCATTCTGATACTATGTTTTAAAAACGTGATGGATGTTCTTTGGGGAATGGATTGTAAGAGGGCAAGCATGGAAACTAGAAGAGCAATCATTAGCTCTATTGCAGTGTTCCAGGTGGGATAGGATGGATTGAACTAGGGTAGTAGCAATGAAGAGGAGAAGGTAAGGTCCAAAGGAGAACAGGATGTGCCATTTGAAAAAAGATATCAGTGAAATGTCCCTGCTAAACCTTTGGACTGAGTTCACTGTGGATGATGGTTCCATTTACTGACCTAGGGATGACTCAAAAAGTGGGACTTTGTGTCAATAGTAAAAATTCTCTTTGAGTTGTTTACAAGGCCATGTGTTGTTATGTGCTTTCATAGTTCTCCAACCACTCTTCTGTATTTGAAATACCAACAATACAACCTAAATTTAAACAGTCATGATATCCTGCACTGCATCATTTACATCTAGATTTTTACCCATTAACAAAAGGCAAATAAAGTATTTTGAGTACGAATGGAAACAAGAATTTTGAAATCCACTGGCAGTTCTTTGTTTGGGGGCACCATTTGGATGATGCAGGATTTATTTATGTCAGGTGCCTTTTATTTATCATCATTCCTGACACCTCTATTTTTAAAATCCTGATAAAGAACTTGCAGACATGAGAGGTTCATTGCTATTGATTTGAGATATTTCAGTGTACTTTCTGACATCAGATGAGATTTAAGTACTTCAGTCTGTGATTACAATAAAAAATGCCCCAGGGTATCTCACGATATAGAAAGGTTGGAAAAGTTCACAGCAGTGATTGCTCCAGGGACTGCCCTGTTTACTACAGCTGTTGAGGCCCCAGGTTTAAGGACTTCCTTCCAGGAAGATCCTCCAGGCTGGTTCCTTGGTGAGTTGGGAATTGTGTCCATTAATAAAACCACGTTCAAGGGGTTGGAATGGAGTGAGACTTCTAGCCCAGGTGCTATCCCAACCTTCAGGAATATTTGCTAAAGTGCAGTGGAGGTTTCCTACTAGGAAATGGATTAACATGTTGGGGAACTCACACCTTTCTTCCCTCATTTACGTCCTCATCACTGAGTCCACAGCCTCCTGTTTGCCTTATGCCAGTCCTCCAGGTGAAAGCTAGCAGGGTGCTGGGGGGAGGGGAGGGGAATCAATTTTTTAAGGAATCTGAAATCTTGATTTTGTTCTGTGGGGTGTCTTGGCCTTTCTCTCTCCCACCCCTCACTCTTACATCTGGCTTCTAGATAGAATGTGTGCTCTTCCATTTGTGCTGCCTTTCCTGAGTCAAAAGCTGTGAAATCCTGATCCATATCTGCTCTGGAGAGAACTAAGTTATTGGGCAAAGATCTCAGAGTGGCCCGTGGAATCCCACTGCCTTCACTTTATCATCAAAAGCTGATCAATCAGATTATCCTTTGCTCTTTGCAATCTCCCCTTCAGGGCTTCCCTCCCAATTTCTTTTAGCCACTTGGGTGGACACTGAGAGTGGGCGGGACCAGGGAGAAAGCTGGGCCTTCTGCTTTGGGAAGACACAGAAAGAGTCATTTTGTTGTCACCAGTCATTGTATGTCCTTCCTAGGCTGCACGGGCAGGCATGTGGTCCCCTCCCCTGGTCATTAGTCCCCTGCCACACTCAACTCTCCCTTCTTTAGGGAGATGTGGTTGGCAGTGCTTTACACTGGACCTTTAACCAGTTGATCAATCCTGGGAGGAGGTAACAGTGATTTTTGCCATCCCATATTACCTGTAAAGTTTTCAACAGCCAAAGAAACTTCCTTTTCTCCTGCACCTCTCTTTGGAGAGAGAATATGTTTGTGTGCTAATGCAGGTTGAGAGTGTCAGCATGAGTATTATTTCCTCACTGAACTAACTCTTACTAAACTCTTACTCTGTGCCAGGTGATATCGACTTACAGATGATAGAAATGAGTGATACGTCTTTCATTACCTTGACGAGATAGTTGACCCAGGGAGACAAGCATGTAAAAATTAATTAAAAGACAATATAACCACTGCATGAAAACGTATGTACAGATGTTTTCCTGGATATTGTGAAGATAACAGTCAAGTCTGACCTGCAGACTCAGAACAGAACTTTTAAAATGACTATTTTAAAGGTGATTTGGGGCAATTAATAGATAAAGTTAAGGAGATCAGAATACTCCTACAAAGGTGTTTGAAAATTTAGAATAACTGCAGTACATTTTTTAGCAGAAGTCTAGGATAAAAGATGAGGGGAAAAGCAAGAATTTATGTTGTCTGTGTTGTCAGAAGACAGATCACATGAGGAATTGAAAAGAAATAAAAGAATGGTAGGAAGCTGAGACAAGAATCCGCAATTTTGCAGAATTAATTGCATTTTTGTGATTTGTTATATTGACATTGTGAAGAAGAAATATGAAATATCATCTTGGAGTTAAGGGTTGGAGGACATTATTAAAATTATTAGAAAACAAGAAGAAAACAATGAAAAGATGTCCTACATTTATAGAAAGGAAAAGTTTTAAAAAAAATTTGTAGTTAAATTGTGCCAATTACCCTAGAGTAAAAGGGATAAAGAACGAGAAAATATCAATTCTTTGATAAAAGTGTTTGGTTTCAGTACAGTAAGGAAATATATATGAAATGGAAAGTATTTGAGGAACAAAGGTATTATAAAATGTAGACACAGTAAATGCTGAATATATACTTATTAAATTTAGTAAAAATGTAGACACAAAAATTAAGTAATAGATACAAAGAATAATACAACAATGGAGGGTTGGGCTGTCTTTCTCTTAAAATAAACATTGAGAATGTTTGATAATGGGATCAAGTAATAAAAACAGAAGCAAGAGAAACTGAGAAAAAATATATATATATTACAAGAAAGACAGCTGGTAACTGTGTTAGTGTACAACAAAATGAAAGACTGTTTGATTCCACTCTTGCATTGTTCTACACAGTAATTTGTTATTTCAACATTATTATGTTTGTAGAAAAAGGCAGCAGGGATAGTATTTAAGAGCATGGGGCTTAGATCTGGGAACTGGGTTCTAATATCAGCCTTTGAATCTCAGAAAATTTATCTTCTCCCCTTAGAGGTCAGTTCCATTATCCATTTTTTTTTTAACATGGGCAGGCACCAGGAATCAAACCCAGGTCCTCTGGCGGGGCAGGCAAGCATTCTTGCCTGCTGAGCCACCGTGGCCCGCCCAGTTCCATTATCCATTTAAAACGGGACACATGATATTACCAGAGAGAGTGAGATCATTCTCAAGATTAAATGCAATAATACTTATAAAGAACTTAGTACAGGGCTTCTCAATGATTAGCAGCTTTAAAAAAGATATGAAAAATGTTCCAGAATATAAAGTGGCAGGACAGGAAGAGGCAACAGATAAGGGTAATGAAGAAAGTAGGGCCAGATTACAAAGGATCTAGTGAAAGATTATAAAGAGGGTGAAATGTTGAAGACTTGTAGGTGCAAGGAGTGTTCAAACAGTCCACAACTGATAAAGCTTGGCCGCCAAAGGTGCTAAAATAGACTCAAAGATTGATTTAATCGGGAACCTTTTTTAAAGCAGACTCTCTGGCTTACCAACATTTAAATAACTGAAAGCGCACTAGATTTAGCAAGTATGCTGGCTCAGAGCATTCTGTGTGTAATCGGGTGAGAAGTGTTTTTTTCTTGGCAGTAAAGTGGTTTTGAACCGGGAAATGGGAGTCAGACCTTAATTCAAATCCTGTCTCAGATATATGTTGGGGAAATGAAGGTGGACAAGTTGCTTAAATCCAATGAGCTTCAGTTTCCTTGCTTGAAAAATGAGTGCTAATGGTACTTACCTCGCAGGGCTCATTAGGTGTATTAGCATGTGTAAAATGACTAACATTTTACCTCTCAGTGAGTGATGTTGGTTGGCACATAAGGAAAGGAAGTAGTAGCAATAGAGCAGTAATTGTCGTCAAATTCTAACTGTTTCTCAGCTGTAATCAGTATCGGGAATCTTTGAGTTACCATTAATTCTTCTGATGCTCAGTTTTTACCATACTGCAACCCCTCACACTTTCATTTTCAGATATAGCTGGACCTCCAGATTTTTCCATTGTCTTAATAAAAAAAAAAAAAGGAAAGAGAGAGGAAAGTGGTTAATGAGCCAACAACTTTTATTAAAACATTCTATATGCTACATATGCTATGCACTTAGGAATAGAGGAATAAAGAATGTAAAATCATACTACCCAGAAAAAAAGATTATTGTCTCTTTTCTGTCAACAAAAGTAAGATAACTTTGTTTTAGAGCATTGAAAATCTAAAAAACTACATAAAAGTGAAATTAAAAAGTCACTTATAATCCCTCATGCACATGCAAACCTTGGAAAGAAAATTAAAAATTAAAATTATAGTGCAAGGGGGTGCAAGGGTAGTTCAGTGGTATAATTCTCACCTGCCATGTGGGAGTTCCAGGTTCGATTCCTGGTCCATGCACTTCCCAAAAAATAAACAATTAAGCAAAACAAACAAACAAAAATTCAACAAATGGTGATGCAATTACAGGATACTCACATGGAAAAATAATGAAATGTGACCCCACCATACTGCAGACAAAAAAAATTATAGTGTAAAATATATTTATAACCCACTTCTCGAGCTTATCTATTTTGCAAAGACTTCTGATATAAAATATTTTACATTTTTCAGTAGCTGCATCGTATTCCATCATTTGGATATTCTGTGTTAATATATCTCAACACATGTAGCTTAACATTATAATTAATACTGTAATAAACATCCTCACAGATTCACTGTACAGATATTGCTTTTAGTATTTAAAAAATGAGTGAATTTGCTTTGTCAAACTATATCGCTCATTTAAGGTATTTTCTATATATAGACAAATTATTCCTCATGCAGGTTTTAATAATTTATAGTTCCCAACAGTGAAAGAGTACTTAATTTCTTATAACCTCATTGCCACTGAATAGTAGAACATTTTTTAAATTGTGGCAATCTGATGAGCAAAAAAGGCATCTAATTTTAATTTGCATTTAATTTTATTGAAATTGAAATTTATTTATTGTGAATCATAAATTCATATTGTTTAGACTTTTTATCTTGTATTATCTGCCATTTATTTTCTTATTGACTTATTATTACATATTCTGTACTAAGGACATGAATCCTTAATCAGCTACATGTTTTGCACTTTTTTTTCAACATTGTTTACCTCTTAATTTTATACAGGGAATTTGTGAAAATACAGACATTTAAAATATTTTTGTGTTAATATTTCAATATTTTCTTATAGAGTTTGTATCTTTGTTGTCAGTCTCAGAAAGCTTTTCTACCATGGGAGTTCAATAAGCAATCACCTTGTTTTTAAAAGTTTAAGGTTAGATATATGTGTGTGTCTATGTGCATTACACAAACATAATCCTTTTTATCTTTCTGAAATGCTTTCTCTATGATGAATGACGTGGACCACCTTCATTTGTTTGTCAATCAAATTAATTAATTGTCTTTGCAAGATTTATTGAAAATGTTCACTTTTATGGCTTACCAGAAAATTACCTAATTTTTACATGTCCTTTGTGATTCTATTTTCTATTCTGATCTAATGATTTGCTTCTAATTTTGCACTTCTCAAAAATTTGTTTCATTGTTCTAGTTAGCATTACCTGATTTTTTGATACATCTTATAACTAGGTTGTAGAAGTATCTGCTCCTTAGAATTCCTTCATATTTTCATTTATTTTTAGTATTTTTTGTATTTTCACTTAAAAACTAAATGCAGGCTAAATTTTTTTAATGAATCAAACAATACATATGTGAATATAAAACAGGATGTAAGTCTCCCCTCAGCCACTTTCACTGTTCCCACGAGAACCCCACTTCCTTGGGGTAATCATTATTAACAAATTGTTTTCTGTAGATCTACACAATTTGAAAAATATTCTACTATGCAGTGGCAATGAGGTTATAAGAAATTAGGTACTCTTTCACTGTTGGGAGCTATAAATTATTAAAACCTGCATGAGGAATAATTTGTTTATATGTAGAAAATACCTTAAATGAACGATATAGTTTGATAAAGCAAACTATTCTGCTACTGCACAATAGCAGATTTCCTAAGAATCCTCACATATGATTATTTTTATTCTTTAATTTTTAGTTTTCTGAATTTTTAATTGCAGATTTACATGAGAATGTTTGAGACCTTTCATAAGAGAAGCTGTAAAATAAATGTTATTACAAGCAGACTCTAATAAACAAATTGAACAATTGAACAAAATTAATATGTTTTCGAGATTGCTGTTAGGTACATGTGATTATGTTGTACTATTCTTCCTACTATTAAATAGGTTTGAAATTTTCTATAATAAGAGAGTCTTAAGAAAAAAGAAAATAACCTGATAAAGGCAAACCAATGCATGTTCTTGTCCTTCATTCCACATACTTAGAGGCCTCTCATCCTCCCCTATGTCATTTGCTGTTAACTTTGCAATTTTACAAGCAACACATTTCAATCTCTAAAAACAAAGCATGAAAGAATGCATAAATTAGAAGTGATTAATGAAAATAAACACCTCCCTCATTTCAACATAGCAGGCCTGTCTTCCTGTGCCTTGTTCACTGTTTTCCTAATCATGCAGTTCTCCTTAATGACCTCACTATAATATGTTAATATTAGCCAGCCTTGTTTACTGTCCTAAGTTCTTATAATGTTTTACATTTATTTCATCTTTAAATAAGCCCTATAAGTTATGCACTATCTATAAGGTATTCTGTATTTTACAGAAGAGGCAACGTAGGCAAAGAAAAGCTAAGTCATCTTTTGGTCACACAGAGAGCAACCAGCAGAGGCAGGACTCACACTGGGCGGGTTAGTTTCAGAGCCCCCCTGCTAACTGGTGTGCTGTGCTGCCTCCTCTTACAACGGACAGCAGTCCCTGATCATGGACTCTCACTGCAAGATAAATGCCTATAAAACATCCCTTCATGACAAATACGCACTTAAACACAAATGCACACACCCATCCATACTCCACTTACAAAGTTTAATGATATATCATACATCACATCTGATGACTTGCTTTTCACCTAATAACCTCTCATCAACATCTTGCTATGGGATCAAACTTCTGAAATTTTTCCCGAAAGTGTCAAATATGATATCTTATTTGTTAGTTTTAACGTACATGTTTTTGTTCATATTTTTGTTCAGTTTTGCTTAATTTTTGTCAAGAGAGCATTTAAATCCTTTTACCACTTTGAATGGACTGCATGTATTTTATTTTTAATTTTTGAAGCCCTCATGTATAATAAAAAAGTTGTTGTAATTATTTTTCAAACATGTTGCATGTTTTATTGATGTTTCTATTTTTTATAGCAGCATGCACTGCGTAGAAATCTGATGTGGTTTTTTTTTTATTTTTTTAATTTTTATTATTTTTGTTTTTTTTCACATGGGCAGGCACTGAGAATCAAACCAAGGTCTCCAGCATTGCAGTTAAGAATTCTGCCACTGAGCCACCGTCGCACTGCCCTGATGTTTTTAAGTTGTCAAGTTTGTTATATTTTTCTTGTTATTTCTATTGTGTGTGTGTATGTTTGTTCAGGAAATCTTTTACCATCTAAAGATTGAACAGTTGATAAATAGAAGATAGATAGATGGATGGATGGATAGATAGGTAGACAGATAACTTAGTTTCATAGAAAACTGATTGTTTTAAATGAGATAATTATTGTATTTTGGGATCAATGAATGCTTAAACTTCTTTTATATGTACATATAAAATGCATATATATACATACATGTATCATTTTCTAAAGTAAATTAGCAAATGTCCCAAACATTTTAAGTAGTGTTTTGTTATATCATTGATTTAAGAAAGCAGTTTTTTCATGTATTAAATGTTCAAATATATTAGTAAATGTTTCAGTTCTGTAATATATGTATTGCTAAAATGTTTTTCTATGAGCTCAGTTATACTAGGGAAAATTTACAATATATCTGGTAGGTTACGTTTCCTCTACTCCCTCATTTTTCTTTTCCACAACTCATTTAGCATCAAACTACTGTTCATCAAGAAAAAATTTAGAATAAACTTGTTAAATTCCCCTCAAAAATCCACTGTGGTTGGAATACAGTGAGTTTACAGCTTCCTTCAGGCAAATTAACATCTTTATAAGGCTGCATTGACTTATTCATAAAATTAGTGTCCATATATTCAGACATGTTTCATAGTTCCTTCAAATAGTTCTTTAATGTATCATCAATAGACACCCCATTAAGTTTAGCCACATTTCCTTTATTCAAGGAATGTTTTTATTAAATGTTCTGTTGTTTATTTTTTAGCATGTAACAATGTAAATCTATTCAATTACTCATCTTATATCAGACCATATTTGTTACCAATTATCAAAGGCTGAAATTACCCTTCTATTGTTTTCTATTTTTCTTTTCTTTCTTTCTCTCTTTTTTTTTTTTTTTGGTATGCTGTGTGGTGGGGCTCACATTTCATTCTTTACCATGTGAATATCCCATTATCACAGCACCATTTGTTGAATGTTTGTTTTTGTTTTTGCAGTGCATGGGCCTGGCAAGGCGAGAATTCTCCCACTGAATTACCCATGCACCCCTATTTTTTCTACTTTTTTTAAATGCAATTTTTTAAAAATATATTCACAGACCATTCAAACCATCCTATGTACACAACCACTGGCTCACAGTATCATCACGTAGTTGTGTTATACATTCCCATGATCAACTTTAGAACATTTTCATTACTCTAGAGAAGAAATAAAAATAATAAAAAAAACTTAAATCCTTACCCTTATCCCCCGGCCCCCTTCCCTCATTGTTGACCCATAACATTGGTGTGATACATTTGTTACTGTTGATGAAAGAATATTAAAATATTACTGTTAACTACAGTCCATAGTTGGCAATAGATACATTGTTTCTATATACTCCTCTATTATTAATTCCTTTTAACCACATTGTACACTTGTTCTAGTTCATGAAAGACCTTTTCTATATCTGTACAGTTAATCACAGTCACTGTCCACCACAAGATTCATTGTGCTATACATTCCCATGTTTTAACCTCCAGCTGTCTTCTGGTGACATATATAACGCTAAACTTTCCCTTTCAATCACATCCACCCACAATTCAGCACTGTTAATTATTCCGACAATAACATGCAACCATCACCTCTATCCACTTTCAAACGTTTAAGTTTCACCCTAGTTAAACATCCTGCACATATTTAAGCAACCACTCCCCATTCTTTAGCATCATTCTATCCTGGTAACCTATTTTCTATATTTTATGCCTATGAGTTTACATACATTAGTTGATATCGGCAATTGCCAAAAGACAATCTTTGTCTTTTTGTGTCTGACTATTTTACTTAACATAATGTCATCAAGGTTTATTCCTGTTGGCATGTGCTTCAAGATGTCATTCCTTCCTACTGCTGAATAATATTCCATCATATATAAAAACATATATACACCACATTTTTTCATTCGTTCATCTGTTGATGGACGCTTGGGTTGTTCCTATCTTTTGGCAATTGTAAATAATACTGCTATGAACATTGGTGTGCAGCTGTCTGTTCGTGCCCCTGCCTTCAGATCTTCTGGGTACATCCCAAGTAGCGGGATTGCTGACTCCTCAGGAAACTCTATACTAAGTTTCCTGAGGAGTCACCAACGTGTACCCCGCAGTGGCAGTACCATTTTACATTCCCACAAGCAGTGAATGAGTGTTCCAGTTTCTCCACATACTTTCTAACACTTGGCAGTTTCCTGTTTGCTTAACAGCGGCCATTCAAGTAGGTGTGAGATGATATCTCATTGTGGTTTTCATTTGCATTTCTCTAATAGCTAGTGAAGCTGAGCCTTTTCTCATATGCTTTCAGCCATCAGGATTTCCTCTTTGTAAAAATGTCTATTCATGTCTTATGCCCATTTTTTATTTAGGTTGTGTTTTGATTGTTGAGTTGTAGGATTTCTTTATATGTCTAGATATCAGACCCTTATCAGATATGTTTTCCAAATATTTTCTCCTATTAAGTCAGTGCCTTCTCAACCATTTAACAAAGCTCTTTGAAACACTGACGTATTTGATTTTGAAGACTTCCCATTTATCTATTTTTTTTCCTTGTTTGTGCTCTTATTTTTAGGTTTTTAATCATTTTGAGTTCATTTTTGTACAGAATGAGAAATAGCAGTCGTCTTTTATTCTTTTTGTTATGGATATCCAGTTTCCCCAACACTGTTTATTGAAGAGACTGTTCTGTCCCAGTGGAGTGGACTTAGGAGCCTCGTCAGAAATCATTTGACCATAGATATGAGGGTCTATATCTGAATTCTCAATTCTGCTATACTGATTAATATGTCTAGATTTATGCAAGTACCATGCTGTTTTGACAACTGTGGCTTAAAATATGCTTTAAAGTCAAGAAATGTAATAACTCCCACTTCATTCGTCTTTTTCAAGATGTTTTTGGCTATTTGAGGCGCCGAACCTTCCAAATAAAATTGATAATTCATCTTTCCATTTCTGCAAAGCAGTCTGTTGGAATTTTTATTGGTATTGCATTGAATCTGTACATCAGTTTGTGTAGAATTGACATCTTAATGACTTAGCCTTCCAATCCATGAACACAAAATGTCTTTCCATTTATTCATCTCCTTTGATGTTTTTAGCAGTTTTTTGTAGTTTTCTGTGAACAAATCATTTACATCCTTGGTTAAGCTTACTCCTATATATTTGATTATTTTAGTTGCTAACGTAAATGTAAATTTTTCTTTATTATACCCTCGGAATGCTCATTACTAGTGTATAGAATCACCATTGATTTTTGTGTTACTCTTGAAGCCTGCCATTTTGTTGAACTCATTTTTTAGCTCTAGTACCTTTGTTGTCATTTTTTTCAGGATTTTCTATATAGAAGATCATGTCTTCTGCAAATAGTGACAGTTTCACTTCTTTCTTTCCAATTTGGATGTCTTGTATTTGTTTTCTTCCCTAATTGCTCTAGCTGAAACTTCTATCACAATGTATAATAACAGTGGTCACAGTGGGCATCCTTTTCTTGCTCTGGATCTTAGAGGGAAAGCTTTCAGTTTCTCACAATTCAGTATGATGTTAGCTGTGGGCTTTTCAGATAAGCCCTTTATCATGTTGATGATCAAAGGCATATCTGAAAAGCCCACAGCTAACATCATACTGAATAAAATCCACTTGGTCATGGTGTATAATTCCTTTAGTATGCTGTTGGATTCAATTTGCAAGTATTTTGTTGAGGATTTTTGCATCTGTACTCATTTGAAAGATTTAACTGAAGTATTCTTTTCTTTTAGTATCTTTATCCAGCTTTGGTTTAGGGTGATGTTGGCTTCATAGAATGAGTCAGGTAGTGTTCTCTCTTCTTCAATTTTTTGGAACAGTTTGAGCAGGAATGGTATTAATTCTTAGAATGCTTGGTAAAGTTCACCCGTGAGGCTACCTGTCCTTGACTTTTATTTATTGCAAGGTTTTGATGACTGATTGAATCTCTTTACTTGTGGTTTGTTTGCTGAGGTCTTGTATTTTCTTCTTGAGTACATTGCACATTGAGTGTTTCTAAGAAGTTGTACATTTCATCTAAGTTGTAAAATTTGTTGGCATACAATAGTTTATAGTAAACTCTTATGATCTTTTTATATTTTCAGGGTCCATGGTAATGCATCATCTTTAGTTTCTGATTTTACTTACTTGTAGCTTCTCTCTTTTTGTCTTTGTAAGTCTAGCTAAGAGTTTATTGACTTTATTGATCTTCTCAAAGAACCAACTTTTGGTTTTATTGATTCTCTCTATTGTCTTTTTATTCTCTATCTCATTAATTTCTGTTCTAATCTTTGTTATTTCTTTCCTTCTGCTTGCTTGGAGATTAGTTTGCTGTTCTTTCTCCAGTTTTTCCAGTTGTTCAATTAGGTCATTGATTTTAGCTCTCTGCTCACTTTTTAGTGACTTTTTAGAACTGCCTTCACTGCATCCCATAAATTTTGATACATTGTGTTCTTATTTTCATTGTCTCAAACTACTTGCTGACATCCCTTGTAATTTCTTCTTTGACCCACTGATAGTTTAAGACCATGATATTTAACCTAACCTCCATATACCTGTGTATTTTCCACTTTTTTTTTGTTATTATATTCCAGCTTCATTCCATTATGATATAATTTCAATCTTTTAAAATTTATTAAGATCTGTCTGTGCCCCAGCAAATGGTCTTTCCTGGAGAACGGTCCATGAGCACTTGAGGAGAATGTATATCCTCCTGTTTGGGGATGCAATATTCTATGTATGTCTGTTATGTATAGTTCATTCATCATATTATTTAAGTTCTCTGTTTCTTTGTTGATCCTCTGTTTTGGTATTCTTTTTTCTGGAAAGAGTGGTGTGGTGAAGTCTCCCACTATTATGGTAGAAACATCTATTACTCCCTTCAATTTTGCCAGTGTTTCCTCATGTGGTTTGGGGGCACCTTGATTAGGAGCATATATTTAGGATTGCTATTCTTCTTGGTAAATTGCCCCTTTTATGAATATATAGTGTCCTTATTTATCTCATAACATTTTTGCACTGAAAGCCTTTTTCTTCAGTGTGTGTGTGTGTGTGTTTTTTTTTTTTTTTTGGTTACTGCTTGCATGGAATATCTTTTTCCATCTTTCCACTTTCAATCTATTTGTGGTTTTTGTTTTAAAATGTGCTTGCAAACAGCATATTGATGGATCATATTTTTAAATCTGTTCTGCCAATCTGTGTGCTTTGATTAGAGTGTTTAACCATTAACATTCTAAGTTATTACTGTAAAGGCATTTCTTACTTCAACCATGTTGTCCTTTTGTTTTTGTCAGATTTATTTTTTCTCTCTTTTTATCCTTTTTGTTTCCCTTACTAATACTCTTCAATTCTGTACCCCTCTGCTAGGTTCTTGCTCCTGACTTTTCTTTTCAGCTGGCAGAACTCCCTTTAACTGCTTTTGTAGGGCCAATCTCTTATTAACATGTCTCTCAGCTTCTAATTATTTGTGATTAACTTAACGTCTCCCTCATTTGGAAGGACAGCTTTGCTGGATAGAGAATTCCTGGCTGGCAACTTTTCTCTTTCAATATCATAAATATATCAAACCACTGCCATCTCACTTCCATGATGTTTCATAAGAAATCAGCGCTTAGTTTTATTTAGCTTCTCATGTATGTGGCAAATAGCCTCTCTCTTGCTGCTTATAGAATTTTCTCCTTCTCTTAAGCATTTGAAAGTCTGATTACTATGAGTCTTGGAATGGGTCTATTCAGATTTGCTCTGTTTTTGAGTACATTGGGCTTCTTGGATTTCCATATTTTTGTCTTTTATAAGGATTGGGAAATTTTCAGCCATTATTTCTTCAAATATTCATTTAGGCCTTTTCCCTTCTCTTTGCCTTCAGGAACATCCATGATTCGTATGTTTGTGCACTTTCTGTGTCATTCATTTCCCTGAGACCCTGTTCAAATTTTTCCATTTTTTCTCCATTTGTTCTTTTATCTGTTCTATTCGATTGATCTGCCTTCTACGTCACTGATTCTTTCTTCTGTCTCTTCAAATCTTCTGTTCTGTGTCTCTACTATATATATATTATATATTATATATATATATATATACATATATATATTTTTTTAGGTGCACGGTCTGGAAACCAAACCTGGTTCTCCAGCATGGAAGGTGAGCATTCTACCACTGAACCACCCGTGCACCCTCTAGTATATTTTTAAATTCATCTACAATGTCTTTTATTTCCATAATGTCTGTTTTCCTAATGTATTCTTCCTATTCATTTATTTATTTATTTATTTATTTTGGCATGGGCAGGCTCTGGGAATCAAACCCAGGTCTCCAGCATGGCAGGCAAGAACTCTGCCACTGAGCCACTCTTGCCCGCCCCCTATGTATTATTTCAAATTATTTTTATGCGCTTCTAGTGTCTTCTTAATATGATTTATCTCTTTATACACATTTTCCTTCATATCATTGAATTGATTCAGGATGTTTGTTTGAATATCCTTGATTCGTTGTTCCAGATTCTGTGTCTCCTCCAACATTTTGATGTGTTCCCTGACTGGACCATTTCTTCTTGAGTTTTATTGTGCCTTGTAATTTTTTACTGGTATCTGCTCATCTAATTATGTTGATGGGTTTATTCTGAAGGTTGGTTCCTCTCTTTTGTCTAGAGTTTAGTTGCTACCTGGGTTTGGATTAGGCACTGATTTGACAATTGTGTCATCAGTACTTCTCAGTCAAAAGATGTCCACATACCCGTGTATCAGTTGTAAACCAAGAGTCAGTGTGCCTGGGATAGGGTTTGAAGAGGCTCTGAGTATCCCTGCTCTTTCCCCTTGCATTTTCTGGCCTATGCAGCAAATGGTGCTCTTCGGTGACTTAATCATCTTCAGAAACTGTTTACCTCCCAGACACCCACCGTGTTTGACCTTGTGGGACTGAAAATGCAGGGTTCCTGTGCCCTCACATCACCAGCCAAAATCTGGTTCAGTGTTGGGCTGGGCCCTCTCTGTACTTGCAGTGAGACTCCCACATCCACCCCAGCCTGCAGCTATCCTCCAGGCAAGGATTGTGCTGCCTGCTGCTGTTAACCTCAAGAGTGGGGGATGCACAGCAGGATCCAGGCTGAAATTACAGTCTCTGTCCACTTTTACTCAGATGCTTTGTCCTCCACTACGCTGGGCTTTGAAATGTCCTCCCCTGTTCACCAGGTCCTCAAACAATAGACTTCTGCCTGGCTATTTGCTGTTTTGGGAAAAGAAGAAGATTTTGCTATTCCCTCCTTAATCCTCCATTTTGAAAACTTCTCCTTGGTGCTCTTCTGTATTCTGCTTTCCCCAGTGGCTTGAGTTCAGCCATGGCTCTCTTTGGGCTTGAGCCTTTGTGTCTGAATATAGATGGGGAGCTGCTCACTATTGTGAAAGATTTTATAGCCTGGTCCCTGGTGGAAGGTTGGAGGGATCTCAACCACCGCTTCTGGGCACTTCCCAAGCTGCATGGGATTGAGTGACGGGAAAGGGAGAGGACCGGATGACCCAGAACAGAAGTTTCCTACCTGATATTTTTCTCTGTCTTTGATTCAGAATTTGTGAACTCATTTGCCAGTCTTTACCTTTCTCCAAAGTTCTGAACAAGTGAGATTTGTTCCCCCCCCCCTTTTCTTTTCTGTTTCTCAGGAGAGAGGGTTTCAGTAGCTGTTTACATAGCCCTATTGATGACATCATGTTGACTCTTGAATTTTTTTATTAATACAATGAAATTATCTGAAAATAGTTCTCACTTTTCTCTATGTTGATTGTTTTAGTCATTTCTATTTTCTTTTGGAAAAGACCCCAAAATAATGTTGAGAAATAATTGTTAAAATATGCCTTAATCTTACTTAAGTGTCTACTGATACCACCATGGATTAGACCAAAAACACTTAAAATGGATAAGGCCTCTGGGCTTGTCTGCAAGAAGTGATTTGAGAGACAGGCAGAGAGATGTGAATGAAGGTTTAACCCTCTCTAAAATCATTTTTGGAGGAAGGAAATGAAAGCATTCTATGATACAGAAAGTGTGAGGAGGGCTTGGAGGAATCAGTTTGACAGCATCTCTAAGACTTTGATTCATCATCTGAAAAATGAGGATAATCATAGCTACGGCATATGGACTTAAAGAGGATTTAAAATAAACAATGAATATAAAACCACTATTAATAATGATGGACAGCAAGATAGTGCCCAATATATAATTAGTGTTATTCTTATTACCAAAGAACGCTATATGTATACCCACTCACACATTCACACACACACACACACAATTAAAATGTGTTTGGAGGCTAGAAGATATTGACAGATGCTACCAAGTGCAACTGCCAGGGAGGCAACTATTTTCACTGATACTGCTTAGCACACTCTTCAGGTTCAAATAAAAGACAGAAAAATTGGGGCCAAGGGTAGCATCATGGACCCCTACAACCTCCTTTATCTTCATTTCTCAATTTCTCTTTAGAGTGCACCTTTTAGATCATATGGTAAATGTAACGAAAGAAATACACTTTCATAAATATTATAATATGTTTTGGAGCACAAAACTCTAGTTTCACAGTAACAGCAAACCTATATAGTACTAATAGCACTATAGCCGTCTGTACTGGTTTGGAAGGCTTTATGTGCCCTAGAAAAGCCATGTTTCAATCTTAATCCCATTTTGTAAAGGTAGCCATTTCTTCTAATTCCTATTCAGTACTGTATGTTGGAAACTTTAATTACCTTATCTCCATGGAGATGAGACTCAATCAAGTGTTGGTATTAAACTTGATTAAGTGGAAACGTGTCTCCACCCATTCCAGGTGGGTCTTGATTAGTTTACTGGAATCCTATAAAAGAAGAAATATTTTGGAGAAAGCTTCAGAATGACATTGCAACAAGAAAGCAGAGAGTCCACCAGCCAGTGACCTTAGGTGGAAAATGCCTCCTGGGGAGCTTCACGAAACAGGAAGCCAGGAGAGAAAGCTAGCAGATGATGCCATGTTCGCCACATGCCTTTCCAGATGAAAGAGAAGCCCTCTTGAAGCAAGGTATCTTTCTCTGGATGCCTTATATCTCTATAGACTTGTTTTAATTTAGACAATTTCATGGCCTTAGAACTGTAACTTGTAACTTATTAAATTCTCCTTTTTAAAAAGCCATTCCATTTCTGGTATATCACATTCCAGCAGCTAGCAAACTGGAACACAGTCTGAGTACTATATATCATTTATAGTACAATGGAGGCATATTCAGGGTCATTTTTCCCATGCTGGTGCTAACAAAAGATTCAAGGACAAGGAAAATCAGAAATGGCTTTCAGTTGTCATTTGAATAAAAAGAAAACTCAGTATTTTGCCCTATGGAAACTGTTAAGAGATGGAAATCCATAGTCAAATTTTGAATGCTGGTTAAAAAATACCTAAGTTGCTCCAGATTTTTATAACTGACTAATATGTGCTTTTTTTCCTTGCTGCTCAAGTATACACAGGAATCAACATCCATGGGAGAAGAAAACCAAACCTCTGTGACTGAATTTGTCTTCCTGGGCCTTTCACAGGACCCACAGACACAAGAGCTCCTCTTTGCCCTCTTCCTGGTCATCTACCTGCTCACTGTGCTGGGAAACCTGCTCATCATTGTGCTTATTCACACAGACTCCAGGCTGCACACACCCATGTACTTTTTCCTGAGAAATTTGTCCTTTGCTGATCTCAGTTTTTCTACAACCACAGTGCCCCAAGTGCTAGTCCACTTCTTGGTAAAGAAGAAAACCATTTCCTTTGTTGGCTGTTCGATGCAGATAGTAGTTTTATTATTGGTTGGGTGTACAGAGTGTGCACTGCTGGCAGTGATGTCCTATGACCGGTATGTGGCTGTCTGCAAGCCCCTGCACTACTCCACCATCATGACACACTGGGTGTGTGTGCAGCTGGCCCTAGGATCCTGGGCCAGTGGGGCATTTGTGTCACTAGTGGATACCACATTCACATTGTGTCTGCCCTACCGAGGAAACAATATCATTAACCATTTTTTTTGTGAACCTCCTGCCCTCCTGAAACTGGCTTCAGCAGACACTTACAGCACAGAAATGGCCATCTTTGCAATGGGTGTGGTCATCCTCCTAGCTCCTGTCTCACTCATCCTGGTCTCCTATTGGAACATCATCTCCACTGTGATCCGGATGCAGTCAGGGGAGGGGAGACTCAAGGTCTTCTCTACCTGTGGCTCCCACCTCACTGTTGTTGTTCTCTTCTATGGCTCAGCAATATTTGCCTACATGAGACCTAACTCCAAGATCATGAATGAAAAGGATAAAATGATCTCTGTGTTCTACTCAGCTGTGACTCCCATGCTGAACCCCATCATTTATAGTCTGAGGAACAAGGATGTCAAAGGGGCTCTCAGGAGAATAACTGCAAAATAATCTTGTTACAGGTGGTATCTTTGACTATGGTGACAATTTAAGGCTGTGGAGGAAAGTGATTTTCTAGAACACTTTTCCGATTCTCATCTCATCCCTACATTTTTGGTCCACCTTCTCCTGTCTGCCTATGTCTCTTCTCAGATCAATTTAAAAATTGTCCATTCAAAGCCAGGCACCTTGTTAGACAGGAAAAAAAGTTAGAAAGGATGGAAGGAAGGATAGAAGAAAAAGGAAGGAAAGAGAGAAAGAAAGAAGGAAGGAAGGAGGAATGGAATGAAGAAAGAGAATGGAGGGAGGGAGGGAGGAAGGAAGGAAGAGAGAAAGAATGGAATAGCAGTAAAGGATGGAAGAGAGAGGTAGAGTGGTAGAGAGAAATCAAGGAGGAAAGGAAGAGGAACAAAACACAGCCCAAGCTTGTACAAGCTAATAAGGGATTAAAACAAGTTAATACATAAATTTAGTTCAAAAATAAATAGAGAAACAAACAAAACTATCACAAATATGAGAATACCTTACATGCAAATGGACTCTTTTCTTTCATTTTGCATTCATTCACCAAATAACTTTTGAATATTTATTATATATCCCAGAGACACATACAACAGCTGGATATTTAGACATTAAAAAACGTTTATGGTGTTATATTTCTAATATGACATTAAAATAAAATTTAATTTTTCTGAAATTTAAAAGAGAGCACACTTAAGGAATAACAAATGGTACACTCTTTCTAGAGCATGTTTAACAATTGAGAAAGAGTGAGATTTAAGACTGAAAAGTAAGACCAAAGGCGTTGATCGAGAAATGCCTTGAATTCAATGCTGAAGACTTTTCGTGGCAAAGAATTACAAAATGCCAAAGGCTTGGAATTTGTAGGAAGGTGATCAAAAATGAAGATAAAATTTAAAATAGTAGTTTTGAGGCACTGTTTTATGCTGGGTAGGCATTTGAATTTTATAGTGTCAACCAAAGTTTTGTATAACATGAACTGCAACGGTACCTGAGTTCCTTGTTAAAAATATTTCTCATTACAGGTCAGGGTTGGTTTAGGGCAATCAAACCAAGAAAATCTCTGATCGTAATTCCCAAGAGATATCTGGGCACACTAAAAACTGTGCACTTCTTAGGCAATAGGATAGCTTTTATATAAATGAATTGTAGAATCATTTACTTAATGTCTGCTTTCTCTGTTAGAACGTAAACTCCGTAGAGTAAGGATGGTTACTGCTGTCTTGATCTCTGTATTGATGCTTGTGGAAAAGTGTCTAGCCATTGCTGATGCTCTATAAAGATTGCTTGGAATGAATAAATATATCTGGAGTTTAGGAGAGAGATATGAGGAGGAGGAAGAGATTTAGAAGTTCTCTACAAATAAATGAATGTGGATATTGTACACAACCCAAGGCTGTGTGCCAAAGATTTTAAACCGAAAATCCAGTGTATATGTTGGAATTTTCAAGGAGTAATATTAAAATGTGGGTGTCTGTCCCTACTGCAGGCCATATGATTGGTGAACAAAACAATTTTATGTTCTGTTACAAGATCTCCAGGTAACTGTAAAATGCAATCTTGTTTGACACTTGATGATGCGAGTGATGGAACAGAATGCAGCACTCAGCACTGGAGTCACCAACATTTCAAGTGGATGAAGAGTAGCCAGTCAAGACTGGAACAGCGAGAGTCAGCCACAGGAGAAGCCATACAAGGTGTGCCAGAAGTAGCAAGAGAAGTAGGTTTTCAGAAAGCAATTCTCAAATATGTTCTGTATTGATAAAAGTCCATTGAATTTTGTTAATGGATTCATTATTGGTCCTGGCAAAAATCTGTTGCAGCAGAATTATAGAATCAAATGGTTATATACTTTTAGAACAGTTACAGAATGACTTCCTGTGGAGGTGACTTTTTAGGATGAAAGAAGTAATCAGGTAATGAGATGGTGGGAGGTGAGAGGAAGGGAGGCAGGGAATAAATAGGTGTGTAAAGATATTTATTATTGAGAAGTTTTTCTCTCTAGTCATATAATAAAACATTTCTCCCATGATATCTTCTAGTTCTCTATTATTAAAGGTAATGCTAGTTTCCATAGCATAGGAATGGCCACACGTTTTCCATAATAATAACATATGAATAAATTAGATTAACATGTTGGCCATATTATGGCTTTGTGGGCCATATTATCTGTCACAACTACTCAGCTCTGTTGTTAAGGGAGAAAAGCAGTCATAGATTATGCAAAACAAATATTTTCCAATAAAATTTTAACTGCAAGTGTAAGTGTGTTAGAGCTGGCCCAGGGCTATGGTTCACTGATCCATGCTCTAACAGATAACTCCTAGAGCTCAGTGGCTTACATTGCAGAAATTTCTTTTTCGCTTATATAAATTCTAGTTGAAGATTTGGATGTCAAGCATGTAACTCAGGCAAACAGAAGCTCTCTATTTGCAACTTTAAATCTCCAGAAAGGTGAAGATAAAATAGTTCTGTATGAGTAGGCTTTTGTGCTTAAAAGGAATACATATCTCCTCACATTCCATGTATTGAAACTTGTATAGGTCCCCACCTAAATGCAACGGAGGCTAGGATAGAAGAGGCTGGATAGATAGGCCCACACATGATTTATTTTTAAATCATTAAACCATTAAAATACCTGCAATTTATTTTCGGAGAATTTATATCTGTGAATTTCTGCAGTACTGATTTTCCCTGAATATCTAGCCATTAATTCTAACACCATGGTTAGTTGTTAAAATTCTGCCATAATATATATTTATTTCAATATGCACAGTGATATATTTGTCAATTACAGTACTCATTATGCTGAATGTTAATTATTGTAGCTTCAGTTAGTTGGATGCATACTTTTAAATTTTTCTACTTTATCGCAATTTTCTTGACTATCCATTGTTTTTGACTTTATCAAAATGTGTTACATTTTTAAATGTTATTATTGTGGTAAATATGCAAGTTATTGTCGCTTCATTTGTGTACTTGTGCCTTCAAAATATTTATTGAACACATACTATGGGACAGGCACTAGCCAGGGGCTAGAAATAAATAAATAAATAAATAAATAAATAAATAAATAAATAAATATTTATAAATAAATAAATAAACAATAGAAAAACATTCATAACCTCCAGAAGATCAAAGTCTACTGCATTTATATCATATATATCCATGTGACTAAATTCTCTTATTGATTAATTTATCCTAATAAGTTTCAGGAAATTATGTTGGAATTTTTAACTGACTAATCATAGTCTTTTTTTTTAATTGGACCTTTGTATTTTCTCTTCAACTTCTTATGCCCATTTAAATGCATTTCTTAATTTTATCTTTGCAATTGTCTTTAACCTCTAGAGTGATACTTAATAATAGGATTGAGAACAGATATTCTTATTTTATTTCCAATTTTGATGTAAATTTCTGTAGATTTTCCCTATTTAATACAATGTAGTTGTGGATCTCTGACACATAAATTTATTGTTTTCTTCTACTCATACTGAATTTTAGTTTTCTTTTTTAAGAAAAGGTGATAAAGTTCTAATCAATGAACTTTCCACATTTGTCTCCTTTAATCTCTGATACATGAAAGTGATTTTTGTTGTTGTTTTGTTTTGTTTTTTGTTTTGTTTTTTTTTAATTTTTTTAAACATAGCAACATACAAACGTGAACATTCTTACCATAGGATCATTCCATTCTTGGTATATAATCAATAACTCACAATATCATCACATTCACATAGTTGCATATTCATCACCATGATCGTTTCTTAGAACATTTGCATTAATTCAGAAAAAGAAAAAAGAGAAAGACTCACACACACCATACCCCTTACCCCTCCCTCTCATTGATTGCTAGTATTTTCATCTACCCAATGTATTTTAGCCTTTGTTTCCCCTATTTTTTTTCTATACCCCTTAACACTCCCTTTCATTGATCACTAGCATTTCAATCTACTAAATTTATTTTAACATTTGTTCCCCCTATTATTTATTTTTAATTCATATGTTTTACTCATCTGTCCATACCATAGGTAAAAGGAGCATCAGACACAAGGTTTTCACAATCGCACAGTCACATTGTGAAAACTATATCATTATATAATCATCTTCAAGGAACATGGCTACTGGAACACAGCTCTATTTCAATAGAAAGCCATTCTGATACTATGATTTAAAAAGGTCCTGTTGAGTATTGTTTGGGGAGTGGATTGTAAGACAGCAGGCTTGGAAACTAGAAGAGCATTAGTACGCTCTATTGCAGTGGTCCAGGTGATGAAGAAGGATGGGTACTACTAGGGTAGTAGCAATGGAGAGGCAGAGGATTTGGAAAGGCCTGTGGGAGAATAGGATGCACACAGTGAGAAAAGAGAGCAGTGAAATATCCCTGCTAAGTCTTTGGCCTGAGCATTGCTGTGGATGCTGGTTCCATTTACTGACCTGGGGAACATTCAGAAAAGGAGAGCTTGGCGAAGATATCAAGAAGACTCTTTTGAACTTGTTTTATGGCCATGTGTTATGTGCTGGCATAGTTCTCCAACCACTCTTTTGTATTTGACATAGCTACAATAAAACCTTCATTTAAACAGGCAGGGCATCCTCCATTGCATAGTGGACATTAGGTTATTTCCCATTAGCTAAGTCAATTAAAGCATTTGAGTAAAAATAGAGATGAGGATTTTGAAATCCACTGGCAGTTCTAAGTTTGGGGGCATCATTCAATGATAGAGGATTTACTTATGTTAACTTACCTTTTACTTATCATCATTATTGAAACCTATATTTTAAAAATTCTGAGAAAGAACAGGGAGTCCACAGAGGTCCATAGATGTTGCTTTGAGATCCTCAGTGTATTTCCGGACATCAGATGACATTTAAGTATTTCACTCTGTTATTAAAATAAAAGTGCCCCAGGGTATCTCACGATGTAGAAAGTTTGGAAAATTTCATAGCACTGTTGCTCCAGGGAATGCCCTGTTTACTACAACTATTAGGACCTCAGGTTTAAAGACTTCCTTTCAGGAAGATTTCCCCAGAGTGGCTCCTTGGTGAATTTGGAATTGTGTCCTTTAATAAAACCGTGTTCAAGCGGTTGGAGTGAAGTAAGTCTCCTACCCCAGGTGCAGTCCAAACCTTCAGGAATATTTGCTAAAGCGCAGTGAAGGTTTCCTATGAGGCTATGGATTAGACGGTTAGAGAACTCACCCCTTTCTTCCCTCGTTTGTCCTCGTTACTGACCCCACAGCCTCTTGCTCCTTCATGCCAGTCCTCCAGGTGAGTGTGGGTAGGGTGCTGTGGGGGAATCAATTTTTTTTAAGGAGTCTGAAATCTTGATTCTGTTCTTTGGGTTGGCTTTGCCTTTCTCTCTCCCACCCACCTGTCTCTTCCATCTGGCATCTAGATAGAATTTGTGCTCTTCCATGTGTGCTGCCTCTCCTGAATCAAAGTCTCGGAAAGTCTGTTCCATATCTCCTCTGGAGAGGACTAAGTTATTGAGCAAGGATCCTGTGGACACCCACTGCTTCGTCTTTTTTTTTCATCAAAAGCTGATCAGCCAGATTCTCTCCTCCTCGCCATCTCCCTTTTCAGGGCTCCCCTCCCTGTCCCTTTTAGCCACTTGGGTTGGACACTGAGAGTGGGCAGGACCAGGAAGGAAGCAGAGTCTTCTACCCTATGGGGACACAAGAAGGGCCTTTTTTTCATCACCCATTATTTTACGTCCATCCTAGGCTGCATATGCAGGCATGTGGTCTCCTTCCCTGGTCATTATTCCCCTGCCATATTTAACTCTCCTTCTTCATGGAGGTATGGCTGATAGAGGGTTCACACAGGATCTTTAACCTGTTGATCAATTCTAGGAGTTTCTAACAGTGATTTTCACTATCCTAGGTTACCTTTCAAGTTTTCAGCAGCCAAGAAAACTTCCTTTTCTCTCACACCTCTCTTTTGAAAGGATGAATATGTTTTGTGCTAATTCATATATAGGAGTGTCATCATGAATATTATTCCCACACTAAACTATCTTTTACTAAACCCTTACTATGTATGAGCTGATACTGAATTACATATGATAGAGATAAGTGAAGCCTGTTTCATTACTTCAAAGAGATAGATGAACTAAAGAGACAAACATGAACACATAATTAAAAGAGAATATAACCACTGCATGAAAATGTATGTACAAATGTTTTCCTGGATATTATGAAGATAACAGTCAAGTCTGACCTGCAGACTCAGAAAAGAACCTTTAAAAATGAGTATTTTGAGACTTCCAGGAAGATGGCAGAATAGGAGAGGGAACAACTAGTGGAAAGGCAAAAAGTGACCATAACAGCAGTTCCAGGTTTGGGTGACCAGAGAAGGACCTGTACATTACATTGGGAAGACTGGATTGAAAAGTGGAGGAACTACAACTGGGAAGGTGGGGTGAGTGTGCTCAATCACACCCACCCTGGGCCCGCTGCTGCATGCTGGTCCGATTGGGTGGCTGATGAGCAGCACACTCCCGATTTGGTTGCCAGCTGGGAAGTCAAGCCTCTCAGTCCCACAGCCTGAAGATCCCATGTGGGAACCTGACAGCCAGCAGACTCATTCTATCCACACACAGAGACCTTGTTGTGGTGCCAAGGGCCTGTGCCCCATCCCTGAGGCAGGCCACTGCAGGTATCTGGTCTTGGGGGAGGATGGGGGGGCCCTCCCTCCAGGAGGAGAGATGGACACAAAGCAGCGGCAATCTGACAGTTAGCTGGCAATAGACATTCCATTCTTTCTCCATGGAGGCTCTGAACACCCACTACACACAGAGAGACTAGGGGATGAGGGAGGAAGCTGCATTGCATTACACTTGGCAATGGCATCATGAACATAGGACATAACTGGCCCTGGCATCATGGGACATAGTTACAAAGATGAGCCTGGTCCTGGCATCACGGGACATAGTTACAAAGATGAGCCTGGTCCTGGCATCATGGATTAGTTGACCAAAAGGGGGGGGGTGAGAAATAGAGTTTTCATGGCTAAGAGATTTCAAATTGAGTTGAGAGGTCACTCTGGATATTACTCTTCGGCAAGTTTCAGCCAGATGTTACAAACTGGCACAGTAGGGAAAACCCCAACCAACAGTATTCTTGGAAACCCTGAAAGATAGCCTGTGCTCTATAAAATTTTACTTACTGAGCTTGTTTCTCAGAGACTTAAAATCTCCAGATTGTTCCAATGCCAGCAAAATTTTGAAACCCAAAAATACTGGACTCTCCAAGAACAACAACCGGTTTCATCATTTCACTCCTCTGCCCCTTAATGACAACACCCCTTTCCAGCTTTGAAGCAGTTACACAGTTATTGCCCGGATATCCCTCAAGATTGAGAGATAATTATCAAATGAGAAGGAGGAATTGTACCTGAGAATTAGGATTTAAGGGATGATTTTGATTACTGAATCACATTCATTTTTGCTTTCTGGAATATTGGAGTAGATAGAGGGGAATACCAGAAATCCCTGAACTATAATTCAGTTGCTGTGATATCTGAAATGACTGTAAAATCCCTTGTCTTGTGTCTTTCTGACCGTAAGAGTTGTTACTCCCTTTAACTGGTCATTTTCTTCTAAGACAAAGGCCATAACGCTAATGAAGGATTTGAAGTCAACCATTAATGAATTTCAGTCCCTAGCATTTGTAAATCATATCTGTTAGATTCTGCTATTGAAAGATAACTTGTCTCCTTTTGGCTTACACCTTTATTATTGAAGTATTGAAGGACTAGCTCTGCCTCCCATCTTTTCAGCTTATGTTCTCCTATTGAAATGATAATGATGACACTGTCTCTTTTTCTGCTTAGAACTTGCTATTTGAAATGACCTCATCTCCCTTCACTAAAATTCTTAAAAACCTTGAAACCCCTAAACTCTAGGGAGACAGATTTTGGGCTGCTAGGTCTTCTTCTTTCCTACTATGGTCCTAGTAATAAATGCTTTCATTTTTTGAAAAAAAATTCTTATTAGCGGTGGTGTTTTTGTCTAGGGTGATAATATAGGGCTTGGAGGGAAGTGATTTTCTAGGAAACTTTTCCTATTCTCATTCTGTCCCTACAATTTTTGTCTTCCTTCTCCTATATTCCCAGGTCTCTTCTCAGATTAATTCAACAGATTGTCAGTTCAAACCATATTTGACCAAAAAACATGGTAAGTGTTTCAGTTTGCCTAAGCTGCTGAAATGCAATATACCAGAAATAGACTGGCTTTTAACAATGGGGTTTTATTAGTTAACCAATTTACACTCTAAGGTCATGAAAATGTCCAAATTAAGGCATCAACTGGACAATACCGTCAGGCAGAACCCATTCCTCCATGATGTGACCAATCCCTAACAAATATTTCAAGAAGCTTCCCCCACCCATGATTTCCAGGAAGCCCACAGAGCATACCCCAGCCCATGCAACAGTTGCATGGCCCCTTGTTCTACTTTGCTAGCTGACAATGCAATATACCAGAAGTGGAAGGGTTTTTGAAAAAGGGAATTTAATAAGTTGCTAGTTTGTAGTTCTAAGGCCAAGAAAATGCCCCAATTAAAGCAATTCTATAAAAATGTCCACATTAAGGCACCAACAAGAGGTTACCTTCACTCAAGAAAGGCCAATGACGTTCAGGGTTTCTCTCTCAGCTAGAAAGACACATGGTGAAAATGAGAATGTCTACTAGCTTCCTCTCTAGGCCTCTTGATTCCTGAAGCTCCCTGGGGGCATTCTCCTTTTTCACCTCCAAAGGTCATTGGCTAGTGGACTCTGTGGTTCTCTCATCCTTCTATCCTAGTTCTGTGGCTCTCTTCTCATTCTCAAAAGGGATTCTCTCCAAAATGTCTTCTCTTTTGTAGGATTCCAGTAAACTAATCAAGACCTACATAGAATGGGTGGAGACATGTCTCCATCTAATCAAGTTTGATACCCACAATTGATTGAATCACATCTCTGTGGAGATGACCTAATCAAATTTCCACCCTATAGTACTGAACAGGGATTAGAAGAAATGGTTGCTCCCACAAGACCGATTAGGATAAAAACTTGGCTTTTCTAGCATACATAAATCCCTTCAAACTGGGACACCCCTTTTGCCCTCTAGCAGCAGAAATCTATGATAATTCCCCTAACTGAGCATCTGCCCTCTGGCAGTTGCAACCCTGCATGACTAAGGCGATGTTTAAATTTGAAACCTCACCAATGAAAAGCTACCCACTCCCTGCTTAGCCCTTCACTTCTAAACCAACCAGTGAGAACGTGCCAATTTCCTGTGTCCAAGCTAGGCAATGAAAATCTACCACCTCCCTTTCCCTATTTCCCGCCAACCATCTTATATAATCTGTACCCCTTCCCCTGCTCAGGGCTGTCACCATCCTAGGCTTCAGCCCACCTGCGCATAGCTTCACAGTAAAGCGCCTTTGATTTTTGGTCTCTTCTCCCCCGTCCCAGTTGATAAAGCTATCAAATACCTTGTCTAAGAAAGGTCTGGTTTCCAGGATTCTTCTGTCAGATAACAAAGTACATGGCTGGAGACTGCTGGTCCTTCATTCCTGGGGTTCATTGCTTTCCGGTTCTGCCTTCGGTGGTTCTTTCAGCTTCTGTGGGTTCTTGTTGACTTCACCAGAGACACCTCTCTAAGCTCTCTCTGGGTGTGTTTCCCTGTGTTTTTCCTGTCTTTTATCTTCATAAAAGATTTAGACCCACCTTGAATGGGCTGGATCACATCTCAATTGAAACAACCTAGTCAAAGTTCCCACCCACAATAGGTCTGCCCCCCTCAGGAATAGATTAAAAGAAATGGTCTTTTCTGGGGTACATAACAGCTTCAAACCATCACAGTAAGGATAGGAAGGAAAGAAGAAGGAAGGAAGGAAGAAAGAAAGAAAGAAAAGGAAGGTGAGCAAAATGCAGGTCCTATTGTGAGCCTGTACAAGCTAATAAGCAAATGAAAACAAATAGACATACAACTACATTTCAAAAAATAAAGAAACAAGCAAAATTATTACATAAGCAAGAAGACATTTCTGGCAAATGGACTTATTTTCCTTCATTCTTGAGTTCATTTACCAAATTTTTGAATACTTACTATATATCCCAGACACGTTTCTAAGAGCTGGGGATATAGACATAAAAAGTAAAGTGTTTGTGGTTTTATATTTCTAACATTGTGTCAAATTCTAAATTTAACAAGTTCTAAAATTTAAAAGAGAGCACATTTAAGGAGTATAAAATGGCAGATCATCCCAGAGTACGTGTAACATTAGAGAAATAGTGAAATATAAGGCTGAAATGTAAGATAAATGTCTAGATTGAGCAATGCCTTCAGTTAAATGCTGAAGAATTTGCCCAGAAAGTAATTCTGAAAATGCTGAAGACTTGAAATTTATAGAAGGGTGATAAAAAATGAGGATAAAGTTTAGAAAAGGAGATCTGGGACACTGTTTTTTGCCTTGATAGGAATTTAACTTATAATGTAAATCACAGTTTTCCATAACATGAACTGCAATGGTTCGTGGGTTCCTTGTTAAAAATTATATTTCTCATTACAAGTTGTGATGGGACTGTCAAGCTCAGGAATCTCCATTTGTAACAACCCCAGATGATTCTTATGCATACCAATATATGTATACTGCTTGGGTGGTGGGATATCTTTTGTTTAAATGAGTTGTGTAATTATCGGGACAATACCAGACCTCTGTTAGAATGTAAACTCCATAGGATAAGGACTGTTACTGCTTTGTCAATTTCTGTATTATTACTTGTGGAAAAGTGTCTAGTCATTGCTGATGCTCCATAAATACCACTTGGAATGAACAAAGCTGGGAGTTTAGAAGAGAAATATGGGCTGGAGAAATAGATTGGGAAGTTCTTTACAAGTAAATGCAAGTGAAAATTTAACATACCCAATGCTGTGTGCCAAAGTTTTTAATGAGAAACCAAGTGTATGCATTCAAATTTTAAAGGAGCTGCATTAAATGCAAGTGCCTGGCCCTACTGCAGACCATAAGATCTGCAGAAGATGGAGGTGTAATAGACTAAAAGAAATTATATTTGGTGCCTCATCATCTCACTGGCTTAGTGCCGTCTCCTTTGAGCAGACAGCCCATTTAGCCCTTCCCTGGGTAAAACTCCTACTAGTAAGACCTGTATCTCTATATGGATTGCAAGATAAAACTTGTTCTTAGTTTCTCCAAATGCCCCCTGCTGCTTTGCCATTTGTACCATATAATTCACTAGTAAGGCAGAATCTCCATCTTGCTTGGATGATAAGAACTGCCCTCAGCTTCTCCAAATGTGTCTAGCTGTTTCTGCTTTTTTGCACTGTATAATTTATAACTGCCAGTTCCCAGAATCCACAAGAAAGTCCTTTCTTCCCCCCGGGTCACAATAACAGCAAAAGCCTTGAACCCAAATTCTCTTTCCCACCTCCTCCAAAATCTCTGTGGGAGTCTAGGTAAGGCCCAGGCCACTCTGCCTTTCATTCTCCCCTCTCCACCACAGGACCTTTGATCTAAGAAAGCTGTCCTTTTAAGCATTCTTTGCTGGCTAGCTAACCATCTGTGCATCTTCACCCAGAGAACTTCCACATAGCATCCCAAAAGGCAGGCAATTATATGATTTGTTAAAAGATCTCTGGTAATTCTGAAATGCAACTGACATTGCAGAAACAGAGTGGAAAGATGCAAATCAGAGCCTTGGAATTACCAATATTTTAAGGTGAATGACGAACAGTCAGACAAGTCTGGAGCAGCAAGAATCAGTGATAGCAAAGATGAACGTGAATAAAGGTATGTCAGAAGTGGTGAGCAAAGAAGCTTTTCAGGAAGTTCTCAGTGTTATGTATTCATAAAAGTTTATTGAGTTTGTCTATTAGGTAATTGTTGACCTTGACAAAAACTGTGGCTTCAGAATCATGGAATCAGATGATTAAAGACTTTTAGAAAGGTTACAAAATGCCTTCCTGAGGAGGTGAGTCTTCAACTGAGAACTGAAGGATGGAAGAATTAATCATTTAAAGATAGGGTGGGAGGAAAGAGGCAGGGAGGTAGGGAATAAGGAGGGGCATGTAGATCTTTCCTTTAACTGAGAAGCTTTCCTCATTCCTAATGTAGTTTTTTTGTTTGTTTTGTTTTTTAAAAAAGCTTCTGCTATGTTATCCTCTAGTTTAGTTCTAGTTTTCTTTTACTTAAGGTAATACTACTTGCTCTAATATAGGGATGGGCAAATAGTACATATTTTAGATTTTGCGGGCCATACTGTCTCTGTCACAGCAACTCAACTCTGCCATTATTAGTGGTAAAGCAATCATAAACAAAACAAAAACAAATATTTTCCAATAAATCTTTATTTACAAAACTAAGTTGGTCAACTCTGCAAGTGAACTCACTGCTTTCCCTGCTACATGGGACATGACTCCCAGGGCTGTAAATCTCCCAAGCAATGTGGGACATAACCCCTGGGGATGAGCCTGGCCTTGGCATCAATGGAGTAAGAAAGTCTTCTTGACCAAAAGGGAGAAGAGAAATGAAACAAAATAAAGTTTAGGTGACTGAGATATTTCAAATAGAGTCTAGATGTCACTCTGGAGGTTATTCTTATGCATTATACAGATATTCCTTTTCGGTTTGGGGGGTATTCAAGTAGCTAGAGGAAAATACCTGAAACTGTTGAACTGTACCCAATAACCCTGGTTCTTGAAGATGATTGAATAACTATAGAGCTTTTAAGTTGTGACTGTGTGATGGTGAAAACCTTGTGACTGACACTCTCTTTATCCAGTGTATGGACAGATGAGTTAGAAAAAAGTAAACAAATAAATAATGGGGGCAGGTTTATGAGATGTTTTGGATTTCTTTTTTACTTTTATTCTTATACATTTTTTTGAGCAATGAAAGTGTTCAAAAATGATTGTGATGACAAATGCACAACTAGATGATGATACTGTGAACCACTGATTGTACAAGTTGAATAATTGTATGGTATGTGAATATATGCTATATCTCAATAAAACTGCATTTAAAAACAAGCTGGTCAGATCTGGCACCAGGGTCATGGGTAAATCCCCAAACCCTCTGGCTCGAAAGGCTGAAGTTTATTTTTTACTTATATAAATTCTAGTTGAGAGACAAGATAACAGGCATGTGGACTCATGCTGTAACAGAAATAAGCGCTATTTGGAGCATTTGAGAGCGTTCTGCTTGTCAATATTCAGAAAGGTGAAGATCAAATGGTTTTTTAATGGTGGGGTTTTGTGTTTAGAAGGAGTATATATCATATATGTTCACATTCCATTTATGGAAACTCAATCTTAGGTCCCCACCTAAATGCAAAAAGAGCCTGGAAAACAAAAGGAGCATAAATCTGGGATATACAGCCTGACATGGGACTTTATCTCAACCATTAGATCTTTAAAATATCTGGAATTTATTCCAGGAGATTATATACTTGTGAGCTAGTATGCTTCCTACTTTTCCTAAATTGTTGGCCGCTGTTATGACCCTAGGAAGTGTTAAAGTAAAAACAAGAGAGAGACTGGGATCGGGGGTCTGAAGCTTTAGCAGTAAAGACAACAGACAATGTTATTTTTAAGTAGTTCCTGCTTATATACTGCAGAGTTTACATGACTAAAAGCATGCATACATTTCGTAATAAAACAGAGTGCCTACTTTTCAGTATATTACTCCCTACATACAAGAGATAGCTAACAAGACCTTGGGGTTTAAGAAAAAACAAACATCCTCTCCCTCTCCGACTGTCCTCCAAGTAAGCAGATAACAGTCTCCACAGTTTACTGCCGATGCCACTCTGAAGCCAGTCACTCCCAATAAATTCCGCAGGTTTTCTATCAACCCTTGCTCCTACACTAAATATTCAGTCATTCTTTCTAATAGTATAGTTAGTTATTCATTCCCCATGAATTTCAAATGCAAGCGAATATATATTAAATTTCAATATACACATTGGTATATTTGTCAATTACTGCCCTTGTTTTGCTGTATTTTAATTTTTGAAGGTTTAGCTGATAGAACATACACTCTCATTTTTCTTCTATTCACAATTTCTTTTGTTATTCATGTCCATTACTCAACTTGTCAAAATTCATTTTTTAAAAATCTCATTGAAATTTTGATGGTATTGCCAATGAATCTACAGAGTATTTAAAATTTAATTAACATCTTTAAAATAAAATACTAAATCTGTCCTTCTGGTAATATAGCATATCCTCTCTTTCTACATGAAGATATGCATGTCTACACACACACTCTCATATACATACTTCTTCACATCATTTGTGAAAAGACTGTATTTATATGTATTTCTAAGTTTTCCTTTTATATTTCTTTTTTTCTATTTTAAATTTAGTCTTTCTTTTAAGTTAAATGTATTACATTCTTAAAATTTATCATTGCTGGTAAATAGGTAAAACATCATATTTCACTTATTAATTTGTGCATTTTAAATATTTATTGACTATGTACTATGTGATAAGTTCTGTACTAGGGGCTAGGAATAAAAAGATAAACAATAGAGAAATGTTTGTAACATCCAGGAAAATCAAAGTCTGTTACATTTGTATTATATGCATCCATTTTACTTAATTTTCCTATTGATTGATGCTAATGATTTGGGGGCGATTTTGTTGCATTTTCTAGTTAAATAATTGTGTTCTTTTTTTTAAAATGGGACTTTCATATTTTCTTTCCAAACAGTCATACAGATTTTAATACATTTCTTTGCTTTCTCTTTGGGATTGCCTTATACCTCTAGGATATATAGAATAATAGTGTCGATAACAGGCATTCTTCTCATTTCTATTTTGATGAAAAGGTCTGTAGTGTTTCCCTATTTAACACAATGTTTGTTTTGGCCTGTGATACATAAGTAAGCATGTTTCCTCATGTTTCCTCTTATTCCTAACATAAATTGAGTTTCATTTTTCTCTTTTAAGAAAGGTTGATGAATTTCTAATCAGTGCACTCCCCATATCTGTCTTTTTTTAATCTATAATACTTTAAAGTAATTTTTCCCTCAGTGTTATTGGGTTTTGTCCTTAATTGGGTTTCAGCTACTTTATAACCTCCAAGAGCCCTTACATTTTAAATACATAATATGGCATGGTTTTTACTCTCTACAACTACTTTGGGTTTATATTATGCTTTAAGCTTCACCTGTACAAATGGGATTTGGGGAGTGAGGGTATGTATTTATATATACTAAGACATCTTGAACAGGCAATGGCCACTATTTACTTTAGGTAATGAGGAAAACAAAAATCAGTATAGTCCCATGAAAAGACTATTTTGTTGCTTTGTTTCTACTCTCAGCATCATTGAAAAGTCAGCCCACCCAAAGCAGATTATCAGATTTACTTTAGCTATTAGAATTGCCAAACATTGTGAAAGAAAAGAGTCCACATATTTTATACCCAGCTAAGTAATCATTCATGTGTGAAAGGAATAATAAGAAATCATAGAAAATTAATGTCCAGAAAAAAAATCATTACATTACCATTTTTTAAAAAACAAATTCTAGATATATTCTAATATATAGGACACTTTAAATTAAAAATTCAAGATGGGGTAACTTATCATTTAAAGTGTGTCTGATTTAGAAAGCACAATTGACACATATATCCATTTCCTGGCTCTTCTGGCACACTCTACAATTTGGAATTCTCAGAGGAGTAGCCTATTGGGAGAAAATAAATCTACTTACACAATGGCAGAAAAAAACACACCACCTTTTCCATACTTATATAAAAATATGTAACAACTCCCAAACACCATCAGGCATATGAGGGAAACAGTAACAGAAATGATAAAACCAAACTAAGCCAAGAAACAAACCTGCCAATGGAGTGTTTAGAGTTTATTTTATCTATGTGCTATACATATATGAAGTGATAAGGTATGTGTGTGTCATAACTCTTTCTCCCATAATTACAGTTTTGGAAGATATTGATGTCTGTATTTCACACAACCTTTTCTTCTTTCTGAAATCCATTTTTTCATTAAAAACTTTAAATAAATTTCATATGTGTGGCTATTTAAATTTAAATTAATTAAAATTACTAAAATAAACATTTCAGTTCCCCAGTTGTACTAGTCACATTTTAAGTACTCAATTGCCACATTTCCATCATCATAGTACTATTGGACAGCCCAGATCTTTATGAATCAAGCTATTAAATTTTATGTAGAAACATAAAATTGAGACTTACTGTTCATTCATTAATTATTCAAAATATGTTGAATGTCTACTATATGCCAGGCATTATTTCAGCTGCTGGTAATATACAATTCTAAACATAGCCCATGCTCTCTTGAAGCTTTCATTCTGGAGGGTGGAGGCAGAGAATAAGCAAGTAAACTCAGATATAAATGAGAAAGTTCCACATAATGATAAATGAAGGTAATGAAACAAGGTTGTTATAATGTCTTTTGGTTTGGGTGTGGTTACTGTTTTGGTTTGCTAATGCTGCCAAAATACAATATACCATATTGGATTGGCTTTTAACAATGAGAATTTATTAAGTTACAAGTTATAATTCTAAGGTCATGGAATTGTCCAAATTAAGGCATCAACAAGAGGATACCTTCTCTGAAGAAAGGCTAATGGCATCTGTATTCCTCCTTCACATGGGAAGGCACAAGGCCAGCATCTGCTAGTCCTTCTCTCCTGGGTTGGTTTCATTTGCTCTCTCTCTTCTACAGTGGCCTTTCTCTGCATTTCATCTCTTAGCTTCTCTCAGCAATCTGAGTTTCATCTGTTTTAAATCTCTCATAAAGGGCTCCAGTAAGGAGATTAAGACCTACCTTGAATGGGCTGGATCACATCCCCATAGAAACAACCTAATCAAAAGGTCTCACCCAACACTAGGTCTGCCCTCGAAAGAATGGATTAAAAGAGCATAGTATTTTCTGGGGTACAAAACCAATTGAAGCCAGCACAGTTGTTTATACTGGTAACCTCTTTAACAATTAAGGTGACACCTAAATGATGAAAAGTAGTAAGTTAAACAAATTTGATACAACAGCATCACAGACAGGGAGTATAGCTACTAATTGGCCCCAAAGCAGGAATACTTTTGAACAAACTGGCCAGTGGGATTAGATTAGAGTAATGGTAAGAAAGCACAGTTTCAGATGTGTACTATAAAGTAGGCAGGGACCAAATCATGCACTGCCTTGTCCAAAGGTGATATGATCTGCTGTCAGATCAGAGCTGGGGATAAAACAGATTATAGAGGGGCAAGCATGGAAAAGAAGACTTGTTAGAAAGCTATTGCAGAACAACAGGCAACAAATTATGGTGGATTTGACTAAAGTAGTTGTAGAGAAGACCAAGAAAGGTGCACATATTTGGAATATGTTATATAGATGGAATTGGGGCAGTAAGACAAGTAGAGAAAACAGCATTTATATTTAGGTTTTTTGTTTTATCAGTTGTCTGGACAGCGATGCCACCCTCTCCCCACCTGGAGGCTTACCTCAGGTCTGGCCCATCGCTGGCTGTTGCAGACAAAGAGGGTGAGAATAAAGGCCTTTCTCCCCAGGAAAAGGGGTGGTGGGAGGACATGGTTAAGTGCTGGACATGGCTGCTGGTTGACGAGTGTGGACTGCTGGGTCTGAATTGTGGTTCTAGCCTGGCCAGAACAGGGATCCTGTGACCATTGTTTCAACACATTGTGGTAGGGGCTAAAAAACACACTCTGTCCTTAAGGCTGTGAAGGAAAGGTTTGCAAGACCACCACCTTCTGGGCAATCCAGGAAAGGGCAGCTTCAGGGATCCTCCATCCCCTCCAAAAAAAAAAAACAGAAAGCCTTTTTGGCATCTTTCCTGACCCTCATTGAGGGCCCTTTGGAACTGCCCACCTCCTTTTGTAGATCCCTGGAACTGTTTTTAGTAATTAAGCTCCAGCAATTCTAAGGTCCAGAATAACGCAAATGAAGTGTCAAAGCCAATCAACAATGAAACCCTAGGAAAGACAAAGAAGCTGACCATCAGAGCAGACATATCAAGAATAATTAGATGCCTACACATCAGCAAAATATTGCAAGCCATACTAAGAAACAGGAAGATATGGCCTAGGGAACAAATTAAAACTTCAGAGAATTTGGAAGAACTAATCAAAGATGTTCAAATAAGTTTCCTAAATCAATTCAGGAAAATATGGCTTAAGACATGAACAATATTAAGAAGACACTAGGTGATCATAAAGAAGAATTTGAGAGCATGCAAAGAAAAATAAAACTTTTGGGAATGAAAATCACAAGAGTTGAGACTAAAAATACACTACAGGCCTCCTGTCTCTCACCCCTCTTTTCTAGAAAAAGTGCCACATGTTCCTTCTCTACATGCATTCTTAACAAACTTTCTACCTGCTTACTCTATCCTGTGCTGTGCCCTTGAATGCTTTCTCACAGCATGGCCAAGAACCTAGACCCAACTCCAGCAACATATTTTGACAAGCCACTCAGGTGACACTTCTTTCCAACTATCTGGACTGGTAAGTCATGACCGTTGACCAGGGCTTGGCTGTGTGCTTTTGCTTTTTCCTCCTCCTTGGCTCACTGTTACATTGTTATCCTCTCCTATGTCCTCAGGCATATCTCTCTCTCCTTCCCTCTCTCTCTCTCTCTCTCTCTCTCTCTCTCTCTCTCTCTCTCTCTCTCTCTCTCTC